>SKCR01000023.1:0-124851 GCA_019454045.1 Zanthoxylum bungeanum
ATATGCAAAAATACAGTGTCTACAAACAGCTAATTCAGAAAGAGTTTCCAAGAAATGCATACCTGAGATGGCTCGGAAGTAGCTTCAGCTCCAGTTGTGGTGGTTCTTCATTGAAGGCTTGATTCGATCTTTCTTCGGGAGTTTCAGACTTTCAACTGGTGGGGTTGATTTGAAGCGGAACGGCTTGTCCAGATAGTTGATACATTCCAGAATTCAGCATCTAGCTCGCTGTCAGTCATGTTTGGTGATGCAAGCTTCAAGTTTTTCAGTGGGAGTTGTATCAGTATCCTGAACGATACTATCAACAACATCAATTCTGAAACATTCTTCCTCTTTTTCATCACTCGGGAATTTCATGGCTTTGAAAACATTGAAGGTAACTTCTTGGTCCTTCACTTTCATGGTTAGTTCTCATTTTTTCACATCAATCATAGTTCTACCTGTAGCCAAGAATGGTCTCCAAATAATGATAGGAACATCTTTGTCTTCCTCCATGTCAAGGATAATGAAATCTGCTAGGAGAATGAGTTTATCAACTTTGACCAGCACATCTTCAACCACTGCTCTCGGAAATGCGAGTGTTCGATCAGCAAGTTGCAGTGAGACTGAGGTAGGCATTTCTTCTCCAATTTGCAGTTTCCTGTAAATAGAAAAAGGCATCAAATTAACACTTGCACCTAAATCACAAAAAGCCTTACCGATGTAGTGTTCTCCAATGGTGCACGGGACAGTAAAACTGCCATGATCTTTCAAATTCGGGGGGAAGTTTCCTCTGAATGATGGCATTGCACTCTTCCGTCAATACTACTGTCTCGTAATCTCTCAATCTCTGTTTTCATGAAAGAATGTCTTTCATGAATTTGACGTTGCTAGGCATTTCTTCTAAGGCTTCTGCGAATGGAATGTTGATATACATCTTTTGAACACCTCCAGGAATCGAGCAAATTGCTTGTCCAGCTTGTTTTTCTGAAGTCGATGTGGAAAAGGTGGAGGTGGAGTGATTTGATCTTTTTCATTTGCTTCTTTTTCCTTTGCTTCTTTTCCCTCCATCTATTGGGGCTGCATCTTTTGGAATTTCTTCAACAGTTGTCTTGATTCCAACATCTTTGTTGATCTCAGTGCCGCTTTTAAGGTAATGGCTTACATGTCCTTCCTCGGTTCCTTGGATTTGGTCTGTGTTGCTGGAAGATTCCCTGGCGGTCTGTAACTTTGAGCATTGGCCAATTGTCCAATTTTATTTCCAATGCTTTGATGGAAGCAAATTAGCTCTGAAACATAACATCATATTTTTTTTAACTGAGTCAGCACTTCTGCTATTCCTGGTTCATTTGCCTGCTCCTGGCCTTTGTTCTGTTGCTGTTGGAATCCGGGTGGATAACTCTTTTGCCTGAATTGTTGCTCCATGAGAAATTGGGATGATTCCTCCACTCTGGGTTGTAGGTGTCGGAATATGGATTGTTCCCCTGTCTGTTGAAATTATTGACATAATTCACCGTCTCTTCAAGTTTGTTTGGTTCTGGTGCTCCTCCATATGGTGAACTTGTGGCTCCAATATTGAGAGTCTCCATGAATTTGCATATCTGATCCAGTTTGGCGTTGACTGCTGTATTGGTTCCAACTTCATAAATTCCAGCAATTCTTTGAATCATGCTCCTTTCTGTTGGCCATTAGGAATTATTGTTAGCCATTTCTTCGATTAAGTCCCAAGCTTGATCTTCTCCTTTTGCCGTCAAAGCTCCTCCAGCAGCAGCATCAATTGTGGTTCTTACCAGTCCAGAAAGTCCATTATAGAAAGTTTAGACTTGAAGCCATTTTGGAATCTCATGGTGAGGACATTTCCGGAGCAAATCTTTGTACCTTTCCCAAGCTTCGTAGAGAGTTTTCGAGTCTTGTTGTACAAAGGATGTGATGTCATTCCTCAGTTTTACTGTTCTGGCTGGTGGAAAATACTTTGCAAGGAATTTGTTGGCTAGAGTGTTCCAAGTTGTGATGGAACCTGCTGGTAGTGAATATAGCCAGGCTTTAGCTATGTCTTTCAAGGAATATGGGAAAATCCACAATCTCATTGCTTCTTCAGCTCCTCGGTTTTAATTGAAAGTGCCTCAAACTTTCAGGAAGTTGCTGATGTGGGTATTAGGATCTTCACTTGCATTCCCCCTAAACTGAACTGACTGATGAATCATCTGAATGCATGTTTTGATGTCACATGCATTTGCTGGTAAGGGAGGAAGTACAATACAAGAAATGAAGTCGTCGACCAACGAAATGGTTCTGTCTCGAATGGGAATTGGTGGTGCAACTTCCAAAGGTTCAGGTTCCATGTTGACTAAAGCTTCTTGGCCATCACGTCTTTCCCTTCTCAACTGTCTAATGATTCTTTCAATTTCTGGGTCAAGTGGTTGGAGTTCAAAGCTTCTGGTTCGTCTCATGCATTGTCTGAGAACCTGAAACACAAGAAAACAGAAATAATAAGAAAATAGAAAATTAGATACAAGTAAAGGTATCTAACCTCAAAATTAATTGTGAAAGATAAATAACTCCCCAGCAACGGCGCCAAAAACTTGACCGGTGCGAAATCACACGCGTATAACGCAAGCGCACGTATCGTTCAAGTAGTATAAAAAGTATCGATCCCACGAGGACTTAAAACCTAAGCTATTAATTTTTATGTGGCCAAATGATTACTAGTATCTAACAGATTGAATGATTGACTGGGTGATGACTTTAAACTTAAAAACAAGTAAATAAAATTGCGCAAAAGTAGGTTGAGGAAAATTCGAATTTATAAAACTATCCAGGATTATGATTCCTTCCAATATCTTTTTAAAGATGAAATAGTTATTTCATGTTTGTGTAATATATCGGTTTACTAACCTGAGACACGAAATTATGCAAAAACCTATGTCGATGGTCAGATGCAAATACCCAGTATAACCCAATTGAACCATATGTCGATGTCAACCAAATTTCCTGGATTTTTATTAAGATTAAGTTCCAATTATGGCTACCCCCGCCCGACAGGTATATGTCTATCCTGTAAGAAAATCAATTAAATGGTTATCAATACTCAAGGAAGATCGTGGGCTATTAAGTCTAAGGCTAAAATCTAAAATTCCTTTGTCAAGTTTATTTTAAGTTTACCAGATCAATTTTATTAATGGTCAGTTAACAAGAAGCATTAAGCTTAAGACTTAATAAGTAAACCTTTAAATTACCCAAACTATAAAATAACCCCTTAGAAACCGGTGATATTGGAATTCATCACAACCCCAGATAACTAACTTAGTTATGAAACATAACTAGGGCTAGTAAAAATTTAAAAATAAAAGACATAAAGTAAAATACTGAAAATAAAATGCTGGAAAGTAAATAAAGAAAAATACAATAAAAGAAAATGTTAGGGCTAGAGGATCTACTTTTAGCACTATTATTTTAGATATCTCCCTTAATATAATATATTAACTTGTGTGATATTACCAACCATCCATATAGGCGGTAACTTGATTAAGTCAAATTAAGTTTAACCAACCATAAAGACGATATCATTATTTATCCATAAACCAGCCATATAGGCGGTAATTACCAACCGACCAACCAGACGGTATCCATGCTTAGTTAGGTTAAAACTAGTTTATAATTGATTACCAACCGACCAATATAGCGGTATCCTTGTTAAGTGAAATTTTAAATAGGAAATATATTATAATTAAGGGAGATTAATCTAAATAGCAGTAATAAAAGTTTTACCTTTCACCCTAACATGGGGAAGTTACCTCATCATAGCTGAATAGTAAAAACTGAAAAAGTAAATAAAGTAAATTACTATTACAGAAAGTAAATAAAATTAATTACAAAAGTGAAATTCAAAGAAAACTAGATACAAACTCCTTATTTATTCAGAGAATTACATAGAGGAAGGTACATCTGAAATTGAAATTTCGAGCTGAATTATAGGCATTGATAGGCCTTGTGCATCGCGACGCGAACTCCTTGCACGACGCGACGCGTGCGATTTACGGCGTGGCTTGCGGAGAGTTCGACACAAGACAGGTGGATAAGGTGATAAAGTGACACGTGGCAGAGGTGGCTGAGAGCCTAATGATTGTGCTGACGTGGCGATGTCGATTGTCGGCACCATAAGATTGCGACACATGGCATGCAATGATTGGCTGATGATGACATGGCAATGACGTGATACATTGACTTGGCATGTTGCTGATGTGGACGTCTACGTGGCTGACATATGGATGACACATTGGCGACACGTGGCGATGGTGATTGTCGGCACCATAGAATGATGACACGTGGCATGGTGCATGTTAGTAGATCTCATCTGATGTTGACATGTGGCATGCGCACGTTAGCATCTGACGCATGTTAGCAGACTTCTCAGATTTTGATATGTGGCACGGTGCATTTTAGCATGAAGCGGTGCAACTTAACACAGGCCGGCGCACGTTAGGCGTCGCCACGCGTGGAGCGCGGCGTGACACGCCAAATTACATTTTTTGCCTTTTGATGTCCTTTATTACTGTTTTGGCCCCAAATCACCTCCAGAATATCCTGAAACTTTATTTATCTATAAAATAACACAAAAAACATCAAAATATTCACAAAACTCAAGAATCTATACAAACTATTAGGTCAAATGAGTGGGGAATAGTGATACACTTACCACTCATCAAACATGTCCACGATTCTTTAAAACTGATGCGATCCACCCTAGGTGATCGACTTTGGCCAAAGTTTTAAGAATCGTGACTTACTTACATGAATACCTAAACCCTTTTATGGTATTCGCGCTTGATTAATAAGTGCATCGGTCCACACACAACGAACATCTAGAGGCCAGACCATGAAAGGTTTCTGAAATACATGGCATCAAATTATGGAGGATCTCACACAAAATCAATGTTATCCTATAGTCAAAGGATCACATATACTACTCAACTCGAGGAGATTCCTATTGACAGTGGTGTGTACTTCCAACTATTAGGAATCACATGTGAGTCATTCAGTATTCTGTCCAACCAATACCCACATGTCTATACGAGCTTCCAAAGCTCATGGTACATCGGGTTTAATCCATTGGAACTCTAATTCTAATATACGATATGTGATAGTCTTTTAGGTTATAGGAATTCGACCGTATTCCAAAAGCAATGACTAGCAATATTTACTTTAAGAATAGTTTACAATAGTAATACTTATCCTAATGTCGGACCATTTAGTGTCCAGTATTACTACAAGATTATTTTAAGGTCGATGTCATTCTCAGCATATATATATACATCAATATAATATGCATAATGACAATAAAATAAGGTATGAAATAAAAATATTGTTATTTTATTAATAAGTAATAAAATATATACAATACACTATTCGGATTGGCACTCCAAGCACCAATTCCAACACCTTGATGTTCTCCTCCTTGAGGAAATAGATCCGACTACGTATAAAGAAGCAATATTGGATATCAATTCCGGAAAACGGTAGGAAACTATGAAATCTGAAATGAATTATATACATGACAATCAAATCTGGGACTTAGTTGAACTTCATGAAAGAGTTAAACCTATTGGTTGTAAATGGGTTTACAAAAGGAAGAGAGGGCCCGATGGAAATGTGGAAACCTTTAAGGCCCGACTGGTAGGGAAAGGTTACACTCAACGTCCTGGGATTGACAATGAGGAAACTTTTTCACCAGTATCCATGCTAAAATCTATTAGGATTCTTTTAGCCATTATCGCATAGCACGACTATGAGATATGGCAGATGTATGTGAAAATCGCTTTCCTAAATGAATTCATCGAAGAGTATATCTATATGCAACAACCAGGGAGTTTCGTATCCAGTGAGACTTCAAACTTGGTTTGTAAGCTCCAAAAGTCTATTTATGGGCTTAAATAGGCATCTTGAAGCTAGAATCGTCATTTTGATGAGATAATTAGATTATCTAGATTCATCAAGAACGAGGAAGAACCGTGTGTTCAAAAGAACGTTAGTGGGAGCATGATAGTTTTCCTAGTCTTGTATATAGATGACATCCTTATCTTATAAAATGATATATGATTGATGCAAAGTATGAGAGCCTACCTTTGCAAGAACTTTCCATGAAAGACATGGGTGATGCTTCCTATATACTAGTAGACCCGGCCAAGGTTCCAGTTCCGAATCGGAATCAAACCGGTTGGAACCGGACTGTTCGGATTCCAATCGGTTCCGGTTCCAGAACCGGAACCATATCTTGACCGGTTTGGTTAGGGTTCCTACCCTAACTGAACAAACCCCCAATGGCTACTAGCCATTCGGCTGGGGCGCAGGGAGCAACAGGCAAAAAAAAATTAATAAACTTGGGAATTTCAAAAATTACCCCTAATAACAGTAATAAAACGACTAATTTTAAGGGCATTTTAGGTATCACAAAAATATTCTAAAAAAGTATAAATTGGGGTCATTTGTCATTATTTCAACACACAAATTTCTCAATTCTCAATTCTCTCAATTCATATAATTCTCTCATTCTCAATTCTCTAATTCTTTAAAATTTCTTAAACAACAAATGGCAAGCTCATCTAAGAACACAATGTCAAATGTGACAACCCAAGAGAGCGGCCCTAGTATCGGTTCACGGAGAAGAGAAGTTAAGTTTCATTCCTCGGATGTTTTCAAAATTCATTTTCATTTAGATTTGACTCGAGCTGATCTGAGTCAACAAGAAGATGCCCCTAATGAATTTGAAGAGTTGTTCGACAATGCATCTGCAAGTGCAAGCAGAACTGGAGCTGAAGGATCAATATGCACTGATAATAATGATTGATAATTAAATAATTGTAAAATTATAATTGGGAAATACCTTTAAAATGTAATAGAACCACTGAGGCGGAATTTATAGCGACTTTAGAAGCTGCTAAAGAAGCTGTTTGGAATAGAAATGTTATCACAGAACTTGGCGTTGTGCCTAGTATTATAGATTCGATCCATGTACTATGATAATAGTGGAGCATTGCGCAGGCTAAGGAGCCGAGGGCGCATTCTAAGTCTAAGCACGTGGAAAGGAAATATCGCGTGATTAGAGAGATTATTGAACATAAAGATATAGTGGTCTTGAAGGGTCAAGAAATAGGCAACATAGCATACCCGCTTACTAAGGCCTTACATCCTAAGTTATTCGATAAACTTATGGAGGAGATGGGACTACGGTACCATCCACATTGGCACTAAGCAAGTGGGAGTTTGTTGGAGTTGGTGTTTCGAGCGCAAATCCGAATAATATATTTTTTATTATTATTTATTAATAAAATAACTACATTTTCATTTCTAAATCTTCTTAATGGTAATGTCATTATGCATATTAGATATATGTTTTAATATGTTAAGAATGACATCGACCTTAGAATAGTCTTGTAGTAATACTGGAAAGTAGATGGTCCGACATTAGGATAATATTACTATTATAAACTATTCTTAAAGTATATATATTCATAGTCGTTGGTATTGGAATACGGTCGAATTCCTATAACCTAGAAGACTAGCACATGTCGTATATTGGAAATGGAGTTCCAATGATTTAACCCGATGTACCATGAGCATTGGAAGCTCATATAGACGTGTGGGTATTAGTTGGACCGAATACTGAAAGACTCACATGGGATTTCTAATAGTTGGAAGTACACACCACTGTCAATAGGAATCTCCTCGAGTCGAGTAACATATGTAATCCTTTGAATATAGGATATCATTGATTTTGTATGAGATCCTCCACACTTTGATGCCATGTATGTCATAAATCTTTCATGGTATGGCCTCTAGATGTTCATTGGGTGTGGACCAATACATTCGATAATCAAGTGCGAATCAAGACAAGATCCGTCGGCCTGTATGTGTACCATAAGGGGTTTAGGTATCCATGTGAGTAAGTCATGATTCTTAAGACTTTGGCCAAAGTTGATCACCTAGGGTGGATCGCATCAGTTATAAAGAATCATGGATATGTCAACATGAGATATGCAACTCGGAAACTTGACGGTGTATTCTTGTAGGAAACGCTTTCCTTACGAAGTGGAAACAGCTTAGGCACACAGATCAGACTTGAAAATTTTTTCTGCCCTTCCCACCATCTGGCCGAATATGACAGCACCACCACTGAAATTTTGCTTCTGTTTTAGATAAAATTCCAGCCCCGGAACAGTCCCCGAATAGCCCCGAACAACCGCACAAAAACTAGACTGTTTTGGACCCGATTTGCGCCCAGCGAACTGTCAAAACAGCCCCTGAAATGCATGGACAGTGGCTGTGTTTCAGTTCTATTTTCACACTTGAAAACAGCCCCGAAACAGTCCTAAAACAACCCATTGTATTTCCAAAAAAAATTGGATTAAAACAAAATCAAACCGAGCCCCGAATCCCCTTGGATGTGCTCGGTAGTGGCCAAAAATTACCCCAATTGCCGTGAGTCAATGAAGAAGGAAATAAGATGGATTATTTTGGTTCAACACCACTAAGTCTTCCGAACTATATCTCGTTACCAACGGAGGCTAATGTGGGCTAGACTCACAAAATTAATCCATAAACGTTTTAGAGATTAATGTCACAATATTTTTAAGTTATTTTTCTTCTTGTTCTTATTTTTTTTTCTCAATAACTTGAGAGAATTTGGAGAAGAAGAAGATGGAGGCTAGGGTTAGAATGAGAGCCTTGCAAAAAAGTAAAACAATTTTTCTTTAATAGTTAGGTTATTTTAGTTCCAAAAATCACAAAACCCTTTCCCCTTCACATCCTTTGAAATTCGGCCATGGTGTAGCATTATTGTTAATTTTTTAACAACAAATCCTTAATTACTATAATTTAAATAGGTTTTACAAAATTAAAGAGTTGATACCTTTTAAAAATGGGTAACTTCCAAAATCACTCCAAGGGTTTCCAAAATCCAAAATTTAGAAATTCCAAATTTGACCTCCATTAAATTATATCATATATAATTTAATAATTAATAATAAATAATTATCATATAATCATTTATTATAAAACCATATACTAAACTTTAATATAAAGTTCCAAGTGTGACAAAATAACATTATTAATCATATTAATAATATTTATACATATGTGAGTATATAATTGGACTTTCCAATTATAATAAATCCGCTATAGTATATCGAGCTAGCACGGGGACCAAATGGACCTACGGTTTCGAGCTCCAATAATCTCGAAATATTAATTAAGCTCTTAATTAAATATTTCGAATTATTAACTACAGGTTATTCCATCAAAGACTGGAAGTTGCACTCTCATTACCGCAGATAGTATATTAAGCCGAACCAAGTCGGTGTCCATCCATATAGTCACTACATATAGATTAACCCTTCACGAGTATCTCGTAATTAGAGCCGGGTCATAATGTCCGTTATACCCCTTTAATTATTTTTACCTTAAGTACTATTGATTCTCTAATGAACGATTTATTCATAACCATTGTGAATTTTAATCTTTCTATTCGTAATAGAAAGACTTGAGTGCTCTAACCGTTCAAGCACCGAATCAACCCTTAAGAAAGATACTCATCTACTTCTCGCAAGAATGAGTGAACTCCATGTGTATGTAAAACGTCCCCATCTACACACCAGACCATGCCCCTAAAGTACGAGCTATTGGTCGGGACTGCTACACCAACCTCACCTTTGTAAATCAAAGGACATAGTCTGCCATGCAGGAGTTCGTAGTACACTCATGATTAAGATCAATCCATATATTACCATCTAGTAGATCAAAATGAATTTCTTTATTTAACGGATATTATAAGAAAGTCATTTCTATCTGGGTCCAGTCTTATATGATCACATCATACAAGGTGCCTCCATTCCCATGTCTTAATATGGACGATCCCGGATCAAGGTTGCCATACAATTATAGAATGAACCGTAGCTATAGATAAACCACAAACAAAGTACCCGCTTTGTTTGCTCTCTATGGACTATTTTAGTTACCAACTTAAGACTTAAATCCTCTTGTGTATGACACCCATACACTAAATCTAAAGATACATGTGTAATCTAGGGTAAGTACATGTGTAATCTAGGGTAATCAAGATAATTTAAAATATGCGAAATATAAACAAACACTTTTATAAATGAATAATGCATCATTTTATTTCATAACATATAATACCGTTTACATTATATGAAGCTTTAGGGCATATATCCCAAAAATTCTATGTTTCCTAAGCACAACTCGGATAGCCTACGACAGAGGGATTGATAAACCTATGTGATGACCTCTACTTGTATAGTTCAGAAAGGTCATTTGTGTTCTTCGTGAATTCGAAGGTGGCCAAATTGCTTACATATTAGCTAGGCTTATATGTCGAATGTGTCTGAAATTAGAAAGTCCCAATATGAACTGTACTTGTTGAGCACTTAGGTAGCCGATGAATTTTGATAAAAGATAATATTGTATATTATAATTATCAACTAATATAATCAAGTGTTATTGGATAACATTGATTATTTACTTTGACCTAATTAGATTAATTGGATTAATTCAATATTTACACAAGGGCTTTGTCGTAATTTCATAATTATCTCTACCATTTGAGGATATTATGGTAATTACAATTATGAAATTATAGGTGTTTTTGGCTTGATTTAATTAGATCAAATCAAAGTGGAAGACATAGGTGATTAGTGACACCTAATTATACATATTTGGACAAATTAGATTAAGCCCACATAAAAGTTGATTAAAACGTTTATTAATTAAAAATTGCCTAAGTTTTGCTATAAATAGCAAGCTTGAGCAAAGGTTTTAATCAAGCTTGAGAAAGCTAAATACAATCAAGAATTATAGAAATTAGCCTAAGTTAGAGAAGTGTTTAGGGAAGCTTTGTGAGATCTCTACAGCATTTCAATTAGGAGAAATCAAGATTGGATCTTGGAGTGAATCTTGCTAGCATTGGAATCAAGCTTGGATCTTGGAGTCAAGCTTGCTAACTTTTGATTTTCTCCACAACATTTCAAAAAGGAAAAGTATATTGGATATTTGAATCAACTTTGCTAGGTAAGTTTGATCTTCTCCAAAAGCTATGTTTTTCATTAGTGAGGCATATAGTGATTATAGTGATGAATTATGTATTAGAAACATAATGTTGAAATTAGGTAATTAATTGTGTTTGGATGCTTTGGAAGTATATGTTGAACACAATATGCTTGTAATTGGGTCAAAATTTTTATGTTAGACATAGACATAAAATTAGAGTTTGGAACTCTATATACTAGCTTAGAGCTAAGGCTATCATTTTAGAATCACTTGACCATCTTTGAGTGACCTAGAATTGTTCACGAGTCATTTCATTAATTTGGTTTATGTTTTGGATTCAAAATTTACGCAAGTGCGTATTTAGAATAAATTTATATTTTTGTAAAAATATTTGATATTTTGAAAAATATTATTTTTATTTTATAACATGTGTTGATGTGGGTTTGATGTTAAAATTAATTTTGGGTGTTTTGAAAGTGTTTATGGAAGGTTAGAAGCAATTAGGGTTAAAAACCATAATTCATTCAGCTCTCTGTTTCCAGAGAGCTTAAGGAGTAATGTAGAAAATAAATAAATAAAATTGATTCTTGACTGCACAGTGCGCGAACTGTAGCATGCGCATCTGAAAATTAAGGGTAAGCACTGATCCGGATGTTGATTTCCTAGAATCTACATCCGTCTGAAAATTAGAATATGTAAATCCTCTGAGGATAATATCTTCACCAGAATATACAATCATCTATTTTCTCATTCTCTTAAGATACTTGAGAATTTGTTTCACATCTACCTAATGATCTAATCTTGATTTAGACAGAAACCTACTGACTACTTCCACTGCTAAGAAGATGTCCGAACACATAACATACATGAGTATCAATTGTTGAGGTATATGGAATATGTCTCATTTACTAAACTTCTTGAGGTGTCTTAGGAGACATTTCATTCGACAAATGAATTCCATGTCGATAGGAAAAATTTCCTTTCTTGGAATTCTGCATCCCAAATCTCACAAAGATCTTGTCGATATAGGATGCTTGAGATATACTAACAATTGTCTTTTGTGATCCCAAATAATCTGGATCCCAAGTACATAATTGGTCTATCTCAAATCTTTCATTTAGAATTACTAGCTAGCTAGAACTTTATTTTTGATAATACTTTTACATCATTCTCAATGAGTGCATCGACATATAATTCGATAAAAACCACCTTATCATCAATGATGCGCTTGTATACATAAGGCTCATTAACGTTCTAGTCAAAGTTAGGAGACTTGATCATTGTACAAAATCTTATATTCTAAGATCAAGATGCTTGATTCAGTCCATAAATAGACCTTTGGAGCTTGCCAACATTTGCTCTTGACCGTGGACAACGAATCTCTCTAGTTGCACCATATAGATGCTCTCATCAAGACTATCATTCAAGAATGCTATCTTGATGTCCATTTTCCATATCTCATATTCATAATATGCGACAATGGATAGAAGAGTACGGATATGTAACAGCCGAAAATTTACAAATGACTCAACGAGAATAACCGCGAATCAGGTATGAATTTTTTCAAAGCATAATAGTGTTAGAGGTAGATTAAAGGATTATTATGACTTTTATGACCTTAAAGGCTTCGTATGAAATTAATAAATGTGTGGGGTGCATAAACTAAATAGGCGCATTTAGCAAATGGGCTTGCTAAGTACACCACATCAAGTTACTATTACGCCCAACACAAAATAATCAAAAAACAAGCCCAATTTCTTCACCAAATTCGGCCTACATACAAATTACACCAAGGTCCATTTGCCAAATTATTTCAAGATCCCTAAACCTTTCTAGAAACCACTCAACAATAAGGGTGGCAGTTTAGCCCGCGGCCCGGCCCGACGGGCTTTGGCCCGGCCCGTGGTGGAAAAAGCCCGGGCCGGGCCTTAAAACGAAAGCCCGACTCGGCCCGGCCCGGGCCGGGCTTTCCTATTTTGGCCCAGGCCCGGCCCGGCCCGGGCCAAAATTAAAAAAAAAAAACATAAATATATATATATTTTTTAATATGTTTATATCATTTTTATTTATTTTTAGCATTTAAATTGTTAATTTATCAATGAAACTTGTGATTTATTTATAAATTGTCTTTGTATATAGTGTAAATATATTTTATATTTATATATTTTTAATTTTGAAATTTTTTTTTTAAATTCGGGCCCAAAAAAAGCCCGGGCCTGAGCCCGGCCCGGAAGACACCCGGGCCGGGCTTTCTTTTTTTGTTGGCCGGGCCGGGCCGGGTTGCAAAGCCCGGCCTGGCCCGGCCCATTGCCACCCTTACTCAACACTTCAAAAAAGAAAGTAAAATCCAAGCAACACCCTTACCATTGGCTTGGCCGAAAATGATGAAGAAAATGTTGTGAATTTAACACCAAATTTTTGGAATAATGACAAAGGAATCATTAAGAAGCAAGCTCAAGGACAAGAATACAAAGCCATAGGAAGCAAATTGTATGAAGCAAATTGAAGGAAGAAATGAGATGGGTCAAGGTAATAGAAATCATCTCCAAGAACTTGAAATTTGAGATTTTTCATTATTATTATTATCTTAAGCTATTATGCATAGGTTTGAACTTATTATTTATAAATAAATAGTTTAATATGGTGATATTGTTGTATTATCAAAGATATTGAAAACCCTAATTTTGATTTTGATAAATGATGCATGGTAGAGTGGTGAGAATAAGTATGTAGATTAGGAATGATGGTTGTAATGATGAGATGGTGGATTAGTGTACGTAAATGTGGAAAAAATGTTGATTATTTCATGGTGCTAAATTTCAGCCACTTGGAGTAAGAGGGTTGTTATGCTTGTTTTGATGCGAGTGTTTGATATTTAGGAGTGTCATTGTGATGTTGGATAAGGTTAGAGAAGCATAAGTTAGGAAATATGAAATATATTTTAATCTGCAGACCAAGTGTTCGATAAAATATCGGACCAAATAAAAAATTAAATAATTGAACAAGTTTTGTGCATGATTATATGTGCTTTGTGTGCTCAGAAATCTAGTGGTTATGGTTGAATTGAATGTTCTTAAAATATGAGTGAATTAGAAACTCTAGGCAAGTAGTGTGGTTGCTGTGCAATCTGAACAGGCTGAAATGTTTGGTTATAACTCGAGTTTCAGATATCTGTTTAGTGAACCATAAAATTATAAATAAATTAGACTCATAAGAAAATAACATATCTAACTGCATCCAAGTTTTCTGTCAGAATTGCCCATGAAGATTTGCATATAACTTGAGTTTCTGAAAATGAAATCAAAATCCGTAAAAATCATCATAAAATTGACACATTAAGGTTCATTCCATTAAAAGTTGAGTCCCTTATTCATTCCCAATTAAATTACAGTGAATTTTTGAAGTTCGTCATTCTCAATTAATTACAATAAATATTTAGCTACTAGGTAAAATTTTAAATTTCCGTAATCTCACTTGCATAATCTTGTATCAACCTCGGTAAAATTCGTAGGTGACTTTAATAAATTATTTTTTTAGTCACATTGAATACTCAGGTAAATTGTATTGCATTCATTGTGCGGAAAATAGTTTATGATGCTTATTCTATCAATAACTATGTTAATTATAGATCGACGTCAGGTATCGTAGTCGCAATTGACTTCGTGGAACGAGTCCATTCTGACCTAAATATGCGAGTGGATGCTTTACTCTTTAGATTGATATTTTACTATCCAGATTGATACTTTACCTTTTGAATTGATTACTTAATTTTATTTACGATACTTGAAATATTTCTTATAGTTATGTTAAAATTCTAGTTTTACTTTCTTTGAATATTTAAGATATGATGGAATATGATGAGAGATTTGTTTTATTAAGTATTTTAAATGTTTTAGTATTTGAGATGATTTAGCCACTTTGATGAGATTTGATATGAGATAGTCTTGATATTTTGATTAGTGATGATTTTATAATTTATATGAGATTGGTTCATAACTTAATATGTTTAATGGAATTGACAGGTATAGATTCCCATGTGCACATAGATGGTTATTGGATTATGCCTGCCCTAGATGGTATATTCTTGGGAGAGCAGATGACTGATTAGATGTCTTGGGGGATAACGAGACGTAAAGCTCTATGATACCAAGGATTCTTTGAGGAGTGACTGGCGAAAACGATACGTCCCACCAGAGGACCGATTGAGTGATTCCTGGATTGGTTCAGTTGATTTGGGTCCTGGACGAGGGATGTGATTTTACGATCAGTCTCATGCTTTAAGTCTTACAGTTTCAATTTTTATGAGATTTTGGATATCATTTTTCAGAGATATTCCCGGATTAATATGTGGTTTCAATCTTAAACACGTTGATACTGTTTTTCGATAGTTTGACCAGATTTTCAGACATATGATTTTTGGGTAATATAGTTTGACCTCAGATTTTTTTTTTTTTTTTTCTTTTATGATTTTATCTTTATTCATACGTCATTATTTTAGAGCTCCACGTACTGAGTTTTTTTAGAATTAACTCTTTTCAACTCCTCAATTTTGCAGGTAAATATATCTGGTGAGCCATAACTATTCAGGAGTCTGGGATCGAGGAAAAGAAGGGTATTGTAGTCACTAGTATGTGGATCCTCTATGTAAAGTTTGTCGGTCATATTCAAGTAGAATTTATGTATGTCAGAATGAGTCAAGTCCAGTTAAACATGATTAAGATACAATATATAAATATTTTATAATATTAATAAAACAATCCTTGTGTTACTGATTAAATTATAAAATGGACAAGTGTATGTCAGTCATGTTAGCATAATATAAATTATATCAGAGGCTTAAGGTGACGGTAGGGATCCGTCATCAGCCGATAACATCTCTAGAAGGGGGATGTTATATAATAGATTTAAGCATGGTAATGGAAAGTCTCCTCATAGTTGACTCTCTCTTTTTGGTTATAACCCTTGGCAACTAGCTTAGCTTTGAAGTTCTGTACTTTTCTTCTACTCCTCTTTTCCTCTTGTAAATTCACTTGCAACCTATAGGTTTACCCCATCAGTTTAGTTTACAAGTTCTCCGACTGAGTTGGAGTACATAGACTTCATCTCGTGATTCATGGCTCTGAGCCATTCTTCTTTATCATGATTATCCATTGCACTACGATAGCTTAATTGATCATATACACCATCACTGAAAGTGACAACTTGTGACTCTCCAATCTCTAGATAGTGACCATACTGTCATACAACCCTCCCACTACGCTAGGTGGTAGATCATCCTGATATAACTGCATTGAAGCTCAGATGCCGAAGGTGCTACGTTATTATCGACAATTTATTGATGGTTTACAGGTCATATCAGAAAGTAACTCCTCAATGTTGGACAATTATGACCCATAGCGTCACTATTTGTAAAAGACATTGTGGTTTTTGTACAAATTAACTATGTGACAATGGAAATTGCTATTTTATCATTTTTTAATTAGATTACTTGTATATATATAAATGATAAAAATCCTTATGATTAGTTTCGGATTAATAAGATATGAGACGATATCAATCCACAAAATTTTAATCATTAAATATCCCTAGTCGTAGTATTATCGAGACTGGACATCGATAATACAGAATAGACTAGTATTGCACTTGTGCGCGTTGTGGGAGCATAACGGCATAGTTCTCATATATTTAAGTATTGGATATTTTTGTTAGTGTGATAGGAGGTTGTGTTTACCGATGGTACGGGAACAGCTTCGCTCTGGATAGACCCCGCGGAATCCCATTGGTAGTATAACTATGTGTCTATGGGAATCCGCATCAGTGTAGGTGTATTTGGTCTTAACCTGAGACTTGCATCGCTAATACTTGCGACAATCAATACACTTTGGTTTTGGTCGTTCGGGATTTTAACAGGTTCTGTGTACGCCTCTTTTGGGTTTATTGAAAATCGTAGTGTATTGGGTGTGATGTCAAGACATGAGTATCACTTCAGTCATATGGAGATAATGATCACACATGGATACAGAACTGGTTATCTATTATGTTGCAACTATCGGAATAATATGACAAGGTCATGATTATCTGATTATAGAGACTAGTTGCTTGTGATCCGATATATGCTTCGTACGGAGCATATACTATTCCAGCCCCAGGCCTTGCATGTGACATCAGATACTGGATCGCAATACGCAATACTACGTATACAACGTCTGACAAAGATTACATATTCCTTAAAGAATATTTCAGGAGAATTGGGTAGGCACGGCGCTTTGCTAGAAGCCAACCATGTCTTGTAAATCGGTAAGAACGTGGTACGAGGTACGCACGTATTCGGATAGTCCGATGACCAAGTTTACTGCCAACATATCTTTTGGAGTTTCTACGGTCCCAAGGATCGAATAACAAGCAAGAAATAAATGCGAATACAATGAGGGAGTTGTGGAATACTCACATTGATCGGTTGAGCGACGCGGCAACGAACAAAAAATACTTTTTTCTGCTCATACATGGTCACGGCAGTTCACTGTCATGGCTCCTCCATTTTCGGCTTTGGATCATCTTCCAAGCTCCAAGCTTTGTCATGGTGATTCCAAGCTTATGGGTGGACTTCCCTATCACCTTCGCATGTCTCTCGGAGTGCTAGCTCTTGATGTTTTTGCCATAAAAACACCACACTTTGCTTCCCTTGCTCACGGTTTTTCCCAAAAAAACCAGAACAAAAACAGTCCAAATGGGCGTGAAGAAGAGAGGAAAATTTGGCTCCAAACCGAGAACAAAGAGAGAGAATGGTGGAAGTTAATTTTGTATTTGATTTTGTGTATCTAATACACAATTTTTCATCACCAAAAAATCAAATAATTGATTTATCAAATACAAAAAGTCAAGGCAATTAATTCCAACCACTTCCATCAACTATTCACATCACTCATGTCAATCAAGTGACAAGTTGTCACATCACTCAAAGTGACTAATGATTTGACGTTTGATGCAACTAGCGATTTGACGCTTGATTTGACTTGTGTGCCGCACTCGAATTTGAAATGTGAATGCGCTCGCAAACAATCCCGGGCTCGGGTTCGCTAATTCCAAATTAACAAATTTTCCGTTGCGACGTAATTAAATGATTATGCCTAGCGAAATCACTATTCACGTCTGTAACGAATTAATTCTAAATTAACTCGTTCGCCCGAATTAAAATCTAATTTTATTTCCGCGTCGAAATCCAATTTCATTTAATATATCGAATATATTAATTAATCGATTAATTCCAAATTAATCGTTCTCTCTCTTAAATGATATTTTATACTAGATAAAATATCTCCGTAATTAATCCCAATTATTTCTCTCTCATCCAATTAATCCCAGATTAATTAAAAGTGCGAGTCATACGTCATCGGTGAATCTTCGAGAAGCGACCCATGAGATCCCCAAATATGTTGGCAGTAAATTCGGTCGCCGGACTATCCGAACACGTAAGTACCTAGTACTACGTTTATACCGATTTACAAGACAAGGTTGGCTTCTAGCAAAGCGCCATGCCTACCCAATTCTCCAGAAATATCCTTACAGGAATATAAGGCTCTATATCAGGCGTAGTATACGTAGTATTGCGTATTTCGATCCAGTATCGGATGATCACGTGCTAGGCCTGGGGCTGGAATTGTGTCTACCCCGTACGAAGCACATGTCGGATGTCTGGTAACTAGTCTCTATAATCGGATATACATGACCTAGTCATAATATCCTGATAGCTGCAGCATTTAAGAGAACCAGTCATGTATCATACGTGACCATCATATCCATATGACTGGAGTGATACTTCCGTCTTGACATCACACCCAACACACTAAGATTCTCAATATACCCAGAAGAGGCGTACACAGAACCTGTTAAAGCACTGGACGAACAAAACCAAAGTATATTGATTGTCGCAAGTATTAGCGGTGCAAGTATCAGGTTAAGACCAAATACACCTACCCTGAATTCGGACTTTCATAGACACATAGTCATACTACTAATGGAATTCCGAGGGGGTCTATCCAGGGCGAAGCTGTTTCCCGTACCATCGGTAAAACACAACCTCCTATTACACTTGCATGAGTATCCTATACCCAAATATATGAGATTTATGTCGTTATGCCCTCACAACGCGCAAAAGTGTAATACTAGTCTTTTACGCATTATCGATGTCCAATCTCGATAATACTATGACTAGGGATATTTAATGATTTATCATTCGTGGATTGATACTGTCTCATATCATTCTCAATCCAGGAACAAATCATAAGAACCTCCTATCATTTATACATCTTGGTGATCTAATCACAAATGATAAGAGAGCAATCTCCTTTGTCACATAGTTAATATGTAAAACAACACCATGATCTGTACAAATAGTGACGCTATGGGTCATAATTGTCCAAAAATCTCCCACTTGGCCTACAGCCAGTCACTCGAGTGTCTGACACCCGAACTATGTACGGTTGGCTCAAACTGTTGAGAAATGGCTTTCGCCAAAGGATTTGCATGATTATCATATGATGTGATTTATTCGATCATCACATCGCCACGATGTATGATCCGAACGAATCAGATGAATAGTTGAAGTATATATCTGGATAGTTGATGAGACCATTAATTCTTTAGCTTGTGCTGAAGCCTAGCTTAGCTGCTAACAGAACTATATCTAATCTAATTAGATTTATTATCGACCCAAATGGCTTCTATTGCTGCCTCAGCTACAACAATAACCCCGCATTTGTTGTTTATTCGGTAACAGTATCTTGCTTGGAAGATTTCCAGCTCACTGTTCCGTTATTCAAACTGAATAGTACCGTTTACGACTTATAGTCGATTTAATCGGTCAGGAAACTTGTAGCAGTGATCCCAGTCACTTCAAGTTCTCCATCTCCATAGTTTAAGATAACATCCTTAGATCTCTAAGATACTAAAGGATGTTCTTAAAATTAATTCAGTGACTATCACTTGGATTGGCCCGATTGTGACTGCATATGCTCAAAGCGTATGAGATACCAGGTCACGTACATTATTCAATGTACGAGTTCTCGGAGAATGTTTATGAAAGCCAAGCTTTCACCGATTGTTATTATGGGAATTTCATTTCCAAGAAATGACATATTATCATTATTTATAGGACATTTGTTGTCAGTGCACTCCCACTAACCCTTTTATATACACAAGAATCATTTTCGTTTTGAATTAAATCATATACCATTATGATTACATCAAAATGATAATTCCAAGAACTTAATGCTTGCTTCAATCCATACATGGATCGAATAACTTGCAAACCTTGTTTGTTAGTTTTGGTACGACAAAACCGACAGGATGTTGTTAACATCCTCCAAAAGGTTTCCGTTTAAGGAAAGCGATTTTGACGTTCAGCTGACATATTTCATAAATGAAACATGCAGCTTTAGCAAGCATTATTGAAATGGATTTACCGTGGCAACAGGTAAAAGGTTTTGTTGTAATCAACACAATGTTGATAACGATACATTTCCGCTAAAAGCCCAGCTTTATACGTTGGTATGTTGCCTTCCATGTATGTCTTCCTTGAAGACTTATAAAGTACCAATAGGCACAATGCCTTGCGGTACATCAACTAGTATCAAAACTAGTTGATATACATGGAATCCATTTCGGACTTATGGCACTTTGCCATAATAGGGAGTCGATACCTTGTATCACTACCTTATACGTAGTCAGTTGGTATTCCTCAAAAGATTGACATCTTTATGAGGTGAGATCAGAAACTCATACCCCAGGTTGTTTTCTGACTCTCTCCGACTTACGTGGTTCTTGTGTATTCGAAGATTATTGGTATAGTTTCATCTTTAATGAACTATTTGTGTTCCATTAAGGATCTGTGCCTGGAACAGTATTACTCCGATTTTCATCGAGTTTTACTATCCTCCCACTTACCACTACATATAGGTATTCCTCTTAGGAAAACCGCATGGTGAGCAACAATAAAATTGTTCTCTTGTGAGTTGTATAAGTACTATACTTTGGTATCCCTAGGATAACCTACAATTGGCACTTATCAAATTTGGGTTTTAGTTTGGTATCATCCAAATATATGCCTAGCATCCCAAATAATCAGGATTGAGAAACCTAGTTTCTTTCATGTTCATATCTAATATGAAATCTGTCAAATAGATTTTATGGAACCTTATTCAAAATAAGTTCTGCACAGTTTATGCGTATCCGTTGAAGGAAATGGTAGCTCAGAGCGACTCATGATTAACATTATCATGTCTAACAAAATTCGGTTACTCAGTTCGGATACTCCGTCAATTGACGTGTTCCGGGAGGAGTCCTTATTGAAAGAATACTATACTCTTTCAAGTATTTTAGAAATTTATTGCTTAAGTATTTTCATCATGGTCTAACCGTGACGATTTAATAATTTAGCCGATCTGTTTGTCTATTTCGTGTTGAAACTTAAAAGTTTCTGATTTGTGTTTCTAAAAGAAACACATAACCACAACGCGATGCCACATCCGTAAAGGTCACGAAATATTCATATCCACCTCTAGCCTAGCTAGACATGGGCCCACTTGCTTCACTATAAATAAGGGCTAACAGATCGGTAGCATTTGCACTTTTACCAAGTAAATAGTGTTATAGGCACTTTGCCCAATAAACTATATTCGTAGACTTTATTTGAATGGAATAAAATTAGTCATAGTACACACTCTTCAAAAGTGCGGATATACGAGTCTTGTTTAATTGTGTCCCAGACAATAATGCCACAATATGTTTCTTCTGATCAAATCAGTTTGAGGTATTTGTTTGTCATGTTATATTTTTGAGATTTATTTATATTCAAAATATAAATGCTTTTATTCACATCTAATGTGTTTATCTCAATATCATCTTTATATAATAAAACATTTAGTGTTCTAGAATATAAAGGTATACCCGCAACGGGTTAAACCCCGATATAGAGATAATGTTTCTAGTCAAACTAGTTACATTTTAACAGTTTCCTAATTTAAGTACACACCCGAAGGGTAGTCCCTAAATTCAGGTATCTACGATTAAAAAAGCGACTTTCATCCTGCTTCCGATTCGCAGATAAATCTCTATTGAAGTCAGTATCTTGTTCAAAACAGATTTTGAACATCAATACATATATTTTATGTTCCACACTAAGTATTTAAAATCTAATTGTAATACTAGTAGTGAACATAATGTTGACAAACATATTTAAAGTCGGAGCTAAGCCCGTCTTCAATTCTTTCATGTCTGCCTTGTCCAAACGGCAGTCACGCTTCCGCGATCCCGTTTGCCACATTTAGGCATACATTTTGGGATATGTCTTTTATCTTCCCAGAAGATCATAATGATTTTGCCTTTGCCCTTTTCACATTCCAGTAGCCTTTGGCCAAGCCTCGGGTTTCTAGAATATCAAAGTAAGGTGCGCCTTGCGCTACTTGCCTTATTGCAAACTCTGACTTTGTCTCATTGAGAATAGTCATTAACTCTCCAAGAGTTATTTATTGCAATATGTACTTCTAAGATCTAAATATAGATTTATGAAAAATCCTTCAATTTCTTTATCATACTTTAAGGATCTAATCCTTAGTTCTGATTAAGAAATTAAGGAGTCTAATTGGCAAGCTTAATGGATTAAGCACTAAAGCTATCATCACATAAATCTTCCAAAGATTATGCTCTACTATTTGCTTAACTCTGGGCTTAGGCCTAATATGTTATTTTATCAAATAAAGTAACTTATTAGTTTCCAGGACCATCCTGAAATTATTCCCAATTTTGAAAATTAAACCATTTAAATACATTTTCCCTAGGATTATGTTTTAAATGTTAATCTTTCAATTTTATCTTGATTTTAATAGCCAACTATTTAATCAACGATTTAGGTACTATTATTTATAATGATTACTATAGTCCAACTATTTAATCAATTATAAATGAATTTTTGAATACTGTCCAACTGTAATTAAACAACGTTTAAATATTAGTCCAACTAACATTTAATTGATTTGACGAATGATATTTGTTTGAGCGCGTATGGCAATTAATTAAACGAATATTGCAAATTCAATTCTTGCCTCCCACTATTTTTCGGCGAGCCTATAACCCTCTGTCGAGTACTCGAGAAACCGTGTTTCCTAGCGGGCTAGGATCCCGTTAAATATCACACAATCTTGACTTTGGCCAACAAATTGTATGATAATTAACTAGGTAGATCTCTAAGATCAATTGGATCCAATCCAATTCCTAGATCCAGTAAGGGGACATCCATGTCCGAAACATATATCTTATATATGCCAATATATCCAATATATTACCTAACCTTTTTCCTCTGAATCAACTAAGCCTTGGCTTTGGCACAACAAACTTAGTGATCCCAGTTAAGCGCGACCCATTGACCATGGAAAACTTCGTAATCAATGTCGATGGACAAGAAGTGGTCTTGACTTTGGCAAACAAACCACAACTTGGACAAGACACTGATATGGAACAAAGCTCTCGTGATTCAAACACATCCTCAACGGACAAAGGCCTTGACTTTGGCCAACAAACCAATGACAGTCTTGGATCTTGAGTAAGAATCACTTAATGGAAGGAAAAACGCTTAATATTTTGTGAGGGTTTTTCGCGTGCAAATTGGCAACCAATTTATTATCTTTGTTAAGGTCTCATCATCATACACCCTTAAACATGCATTCTAAATACATAATAAAGCGCGTATAAATAAATAATAATGATATGCGGATGGATACTTTACACATTGATCCTAGATCAAATCTCTCAATTTCCTCTCTCCCATTAGCACATGTATTACTTCTACCCGTTACACTACACTTCTAAAGAAACCTCATTTACATTGAGGGGAATAGGTGAGAAGAGAATACAAAGAGTAAGGAGGTAATAAGGTTGGACTCACAGGTCCAATTTAATAAATTCAAAATTTATTACAACAATTTCTAAAATTGCCCCACCCATCTAATATCCACCCGATATACATTATTCATGCATCGCAACCATGTATTCACACAAGCATGTTATCAATCAATCTAATCAAATTAATTAATCTGATAATTAATGACCATCCAATGTTCAAACAACGATTTGATCTTGCGCGAGTCAAACTCGTTTTTGCGAATAAGTACTCAAAGTACGAATTCTTGAATTAAATTAAACTACATAATTAAATCCAATCTAATATGTATTTAATACTAATTCGCTATTTAATTCCAAATTAAATACTACACTTTATTAATAAACCTTTACGACTTAAATTCCAAATTTAATCGTTACGGGTCTCAAAGCCCGATTAACGTCCAACGTTTATTTAATTAAAGTCCAATGGGCTTTTAATTAATTTCTTAAGGCGTGGACTTTTGGTCAACTCGGGTCAAACCCAATAACCAAAATCCAATCAAGGAGTAACCCTATAAGCCTAGAAATCAATTTAGGCCCATTAGGCCCAATTAAACTTTAAAGGTCCATTAGTCGCATTTGGGCTTTATGGAAGCGGTTTTGGGCCCAATTGGATCGAACCAATTTAGCCTAAACCCAACTTGGTACAACCAAGCCCAATAAGCCCATTTACAACTTTCAAGCCCAAATCCAATTTTAAGCCCAAATAATTAAATTACAAAAAATCCAATTTCACAATTTAATTTCATAAAGTGTATTCATAATTAATTAACCAAATCAATATTTCCAAAACATCAATTTACACAACTAATCATGCTCATTACATCATTAGTGTCCAACACATTTTGATCAAAAAATCAAACCCAATCATGCTCCATTAGTCCTCGGCAATATGAGGATTTTTATGTCAATTTTAAATCCAATCCAATTAAATCCAATTAAACATTAAATCCACATTCCCAATTGTTTCCAACTCATCCAATGAATCAAGAAAAAAAAAATCCAAGACATAGGGCTATTCATCAATTCGGCCAAGCCTCCAAAAATTGGGGAAAAATGTTCCAAACACAATTTCTTGAAATTGATCCAATCAATCTTCAATTAAATATGTATTAAACATACTCAAACATCCAATTTAATCAAATCATGCTCAAATACATTTTACCCAAATTTTAAGCCCTAATCAAATTTCATGCTTTTACTCTGCTCTGATACCATTGTTGGAGTTTCTACGGTCCCGATGATCGAATAACAAGCAAGAAATAAGTGTGAATACAGCGAGGGAGTTGCGGAATACTCACATCGATCGGTTGAGCGACGCGGAAATGAACAAAAAATTCTTTTTCTGCTCATACATGGTCACAGCAGTTCATTGTCATGGCTCATCCATTTTCGGCTTTGGATCATCTTCCAAGCTCCAAGCTATTTCATGATGATTCCAAGCTCATGGGTGGACTTCCCTATCACCTTCGCATGTCTCTCGGAGTGCTAGCTCTTGATGTTTTTGCCACAAAAACACCACACTTTGCTTCCCTTGCTCACGGTTTTGCCCAGAAAAACCAGAACAAAAACAGCCCAAATGGGCGTGAAGAAGAGAGGAAAATTTGGCTCCAAACCGAGAACAAGGAGAGAGAATGATGGAAGTTAATTTGGTATTTGATTTTGTGTATCTAATACACAATTTTTCATCACCAAAAAATTATATAATTGATTTATCAAATACAAAAAGTCAAGGTAATTAATTCCAACCACTTCCATCAACTATTCACATCACTCATGTCAATCAAGTGACAAGTTGTCACATCACTCAAAGTGACTAATGATTTGACGCTTGATGCAACTAGTGATTTGACGCTTGATTTGACTTGCATGTCGCACTTGAATTTGAAATGCGAATGCGCTCACAAACAATCCCGGGCTCGGGTTCGCTAATTCCAAATTAACGAATTTTCCATTGCGACGTAATTAAATGATTATGCCTAGCAAAATCTCTATTCACGTCGCTAATGAATTAATTCTAAATTAACTCGTTCGCCCGAATTAAAATATAATTTTAATTCCGCGTCGAAATCCAATTTCATTTAATATATCGAATATATTAATTAATCGATTAATTCGAAATTAATCATTCTCTCTCTTTAAATGATATTTATCCCAGATAAAATATCTCCGCAATTAATCCCAGATTAATTTTCTGTCTCATCCAATTAATCCCAGATAAATTAAAAGTATGAGTCATACGTCATCGGTGAATCTTCGGAAGCGACCCATGAGATCCCCGGATATGTTGGCAGTAAATTCAGTCACCGGACTATCCGAACACGTAAGTACCTAGTACTACGTTTATACCGATTTACAAGATAAGGTTGGCTTCTAGCAAAGCGCCATGCCTACCCAATTTTCCAGAAATCCTTACAGGAATATAAGGATCTATATCAGGCGTAGTATACGTAGTATTGCGTATTTCGATCCAGTATCGGATGATCATGTGCTAGGCCTGGGGTTGGAATTGTGTCTGCCCCGTACGAAGCACATGTCGGATGTCTGGTAACTAGTCTCTATAATCGGATATACATCACCTAGTCAAAATATCCCGATAGCTGCAGCATTTAAGAGAATCAGTCCCGTATCCTACGTGACCATCATATCCATATGACTGGAGTGATACTTCCGTCTTGACATCACACCCAACACACTACGATTCTCAATATACCCAGAAGAGGCGTACACAGAACCTGTTAAAGCCCTCGACGACCAAAACCAAAGTATATTGATTGTCGCAAGTATTAACGGTGCAAGTCTCAGGTTAAGACCAAATACACCTACCCGATTTCGGACTTCCATAGACACATAGTCATACTACCAATGGAATTCCGATGGGGTCTATCCAGAGCGAATCTGTTTCACGTACCATTGGTAAAACACAACCTCCTATTACACTTGCATGAGTATCCTATACCCAAATATATGAGAACTATGTCGTTATGCCCTCACAACGCGCACAAGTGTAATACTAGTCTTTTACGAATTATCGATGTCCAATCTCGATATTACTATGACTAGGGATATTTAATGATTTATCCTTCGTGGATTGATATTGTCTCATATCATTCTCAATCCAGGAACAAATCATAAGGACCTATTATCCTTTATACATCTTGGTGATCTAATCACAAATGATAAGAGACCAATCTCCTTTGTCACATAGTTAATTTGTACAACAACACCATGATCTGTACAAATAGTGATGCTATGGGTCATAATTGTCCAACAATATCCAGGGATCTCATGGGTCGCTTCCCGAAGATTCACCGATGGCGTATAACTCGAACAGAATTAATCTGGGATTAATTATTAGAGAGAGAAAATTAATTTAGGATTAATTAGAGAGAGAACTTATCTGGGATAAAATTCCATTAATAGAGAGAGAACGATTAATTTGGAATTAATCGATTAAACAATATATTCGATATATTAGATGAAATTAGATTTCATAGCGGAATTAAAATTAGATTTTAATTCTGGCAAACGAATTAATTTAGAATTAATTCGCGAGCGACTTTAATAGTAATTTTGCTAGGCTTAATTATTTTAATTAAATTTGATTTAATTAAGTCGCAACGGAAAATTCGTTAATTCGGAATTAACGAACCCGAGCCCGGAATGTGTTTGCGGGCCCACTCGGATTTTGAATCAAGTGGGGCCCACCTCAAGTCACATCACCTAGTCTATCTCATCACCTTTTAGTTGATGGAAGTAGTTAGTTGTTGGTTGCTTGTAAAATACACAAGTTTGAAGGTTGAGTGACCTTTATCAAATCTTGAATTTGGTATATCATTTTTTATTTTTTGAAAAAAAAATACAAGTCACACAATTCATTCTCTTCTCTCTTCTCACCACCGAAATCTCTATCTTTCTTTTACACTCCCATTGCCGAGAGTTACAAGAAGAACAAAGAAGAATTTTGTTGCAAATATCTCAATTGCTAGCACATCAAAGAGTCATATAAGGTGATAGGGAAACATCCCTTGAGTTTGAATCTCATTCACCGAGCTTGGAGTTCAACACACAATCATCAAAGAGGAGCTTGGAGCACTTCAAAGGAGTAAAAATTTTGTTCTCAACATATCCATCCAACTGATCGTCGTAAGTATTTTTCCGCATTCTTACTTCAAGTATTCACTTCTTTTATGCTTAAATGATCTTGGGATTGATCTTAGAGACCCAACAATGGTATCAGAGACTATTTAAGCATGAAATGAATTAGGGTTCATAATTTGAAATTTGGATATTTTTTATTGGAGCATGATTTTATCAAATTGATTGTTTGAGTATGCTTAGATTATGATAACTTAGAGTTATGAAAAAATTGATTAGATAATTTTCCCAAAAATTTTGGCTTGGCCAAATATATAGGAACCCTAAACTTATGATGATTTTGATTTTTTAGATCATTGGATGTGTTTAAAATGCTTGAGTTTATTGATTTGTGATTTAATTGGATTGAAATCAAAATCGGATATAAAAAGCTTATATTGCTGTGAGTGAAAGAGCATGATTATGAGTTGATTTTGCTTTAATAAAGCATGATTAATTAATTAAATTGGTGTTTTGTAAATGTTAATTTAAATAATTAATTATGGCTATGCACTTAAATTAAATAAATTGTGATATTTGGAATATTAGAATTTAATTAATTAGGCTTAATTTGGAATTGGGCTAAAATTATTATATTTGTGGCCTAATGGGTTTGGTGGGCCAAGTTGGTTTAGGACAATTGGATTGGATCCAAATTGGGCCTAAAACCATTCCGTTAAGTCCAAATATAATAAATAGGACTTTTAAATTTAATTCGGCATAATGGGCCAAAATTAATTTTATGGTAAATAAGGTGATTCCTTAATTGGGCCTTGGCATTTGGGTTTGACCCATATTGGCCAAAGCCCATGCCTTAAGAAATTAATTGAAAACCCATTGGACTTTAATTAAATTAACATTGGATGTTAATTGGGCTTTGAGACCCATTAAGATTAGATTTAGAATCTAAGTCGTAAAGGCATATTAAAAGTGTAATTATTTAATTTGGAATTAAATAAGAATTAGTATTGAATACAAATTAAATCAGATTTAAAATTGTAGTTCGATATAATTCGAGAATTCACACTTTCAGTACTTATTCTCAAACGAGTTGGACTCGCGCAAATCAAATCGTTGTTTGAACATTGGATGATTACTTAATTCAAAGATTAATTAATTGGATTAGATTGATTGAATAACATGCTTTTTGTGAATACATGGATGTATTGTATGAATAATGTATATCGGATGGATATTAGATGGTTGAGGGCAATTTTGGAAATTGTTGTAATAAATTAGAATTTATTAAATTGGACTTGCGTGTCCAGCCTTTATCTCTTGACTCTTTGTAATTCTCTTCTCACCAGTTACCCTCAATGTAATGAGGTTTCTTTATTGTATTATGTAATTGGGTAGAAGTTAAATAGTGCTACTCGGGGATAGGAAATAAAGTGATTTGTTCTAGGAACAATTTGTGAGATATCCATCCGCATATCATTATTATTTTATTTATCACGCCTTATTATGCTTTTAGAATGCATGCTCAAGGGTGTATGATGAGACCTAATCAAAGATAATTAATTGGTTGCCAATTACGCGAAGAACCTTCAATCAAATATTAATCGTTTTCCTTCCATTGAATGGTTCTTTCTCAAGATCCAAGATTGGCATTGGTTTGTTAGCCAAAGTCAAGATCAATGTCCATTGCAGATGTGTTTAAACCATGAAATCTTTATTCCATATATCATGTCTTGGGCAAGTTGTGATTTGTTGGCCAAAGTCAAGGTCACTTATTGTTCATCGACATGGATTACGAAGTTTTCCAAGGTCAATGGGTCCCGCTTAACTGGAATCATTAAGCTTGTTGAGCCAAAGCCAAGGCTTAGTTGATTCAGAGGATAATGTTAGGAAAATATATTTGATATATTGGCATATATATTGTATATATGTTTCGGACTTGGAGGTCCATCTACCGGATCTAGGAATTGGATGAGATCCAATTGATCTTAGAGATCTACCTAGTTAAATATCATACAGCTTGTTGGCCAAAGTCAAGGTTATGTGTTATTTAACGGGATCTTAGCTTGTTAGAGGCTCGCCGAAAAATAGTGGGAGGCCAGTATTGAATTTGTAATTTCGTTCAAATACTTGCCAATACGCGCTTTCAAATTATTTCGTCATTTTAAATATTTATTAGTTGGACTAATATTCTATTAATTTTCTTGTAACAGTTGGACTGTACCCAAAAATCGTTAATTAAATAGTTAGACTGTTGCAATTAAGATGACTGGAAAGATCGGGGTTATAGACATTATCATGAGCGAAAATGTATTTAATGGTGCCAACTTTCCTGACCGGGATATGAACCTCAGGATCGTCCTGGGGGCTGAGAGGATGCTCTATACGATAGAGAGACCTCTCGGGCTTAAGCCCGGAAATGAACAGCCGCTTGAGCTTGAGCTTTGGTAGACTCATAGTGATGACAACTCAACTGCTCAATCTGTCATGCTCGTTGCAATGACCCCTCAATTTCGTCGCCAGAACAAGGGATTGGATCCCTATACTATGATGGAAAAATTGAAGGATCTTCATCGATCTAACCTTAGATCGCCAAGGTATGAACTACAGAAGAAGATCTTTCGCTCTCGAATGTCAGAGGGTACATCTGTCGAGCACCATGTGTCGCAGATGATTACTGACATCGAACAACTGGGTCAGCTAGGCATAACCTTTGAGGCTGAGAGTTCTATAGATTTGATCTTGTAGTCTATTCCTGACAGTTGGAGCGGGTTCATCATGAACTATAATATAATGAACCAAGACCATACTCTTGGAGAGCTGATGACAATGCTGCGTGAAGCAGAAAAAAGAGCTTTTGAAGGGAAAAAAGTACGAGGCGCACTTCGCTTCAACATCTCAGTCTCCCAAGGCTTGGCCGAAGGCTACTTGAGGTGTAAAGATAAAAAAGAAGAAGGGCAAGGCCAAATCGTTAAAGACTTCTGGGAAGGCAAATGATAAATCCCAAGATGTATGCCTGGAATGTGGCAAATAGGGTCACTGGAAGCGTGACTGCCGTGATTACAAGGAGCACATGAAGGAAATCAAAACGGACAAGGCACCGACTTCATGTATGTTTGTTATAGAAATAAACATGTCTACTTCTAGTAATAAAAATTGGATTTTTGATTCTGGTTGTGGTACTCATATATGTACTGATGTTCAGGATCTGCAGATTAGCAGGAGACTGGCCTCATGGGAGATTGATCTACGAGTTGGAAATAGGACCAGAGTCGTTGTTTTGGCTGTAGGGACTTATATTTTAGAACTGCCCTCGGGACATGTACTAAACTTATCATACTGTTATTATCTACCTAGTTTGACTAGGAATATTATATCTGTATCTTTATTAGCCCAATGTGGGTATACTTTTGTTTTTAGAAACACTGGGTGTTTTATGTATAAAAATGATATGGAGATATGCAGTGCTGATGTGAATAATGGTCTTTATATTTTGAATATAAATCAATCTCAAACATATAATGTAACAAATAAAAGGCTTAAACTAAGTAACAAATATGAAACTTATATGTGGCATTGTCGTTTGGGACATATTAACAAGACTCACATATCCACACTTTCGAAGAGTGGGTACTTGGACAGATTTGATCCAAATTCATATGACGTCTGTGAATCTTGTTTATTAGGCAAAATGCCTAAAACACCTTTTAGCGGTAAATGTGCACGTGCCACCAAACTGTTAGCCCTCGTTCATAGTGACGTATGTGGGCCCATGTCTAGCCAGGCTAGAGGTGAATATGAATACTTCGTAACCTTTATGGATGATGCATCATGTTATGGTTATGTTTATCTTATGAGATACAAGTCGGAAACCTTTGAGAAATTAAAAGAGTTTCGACACGAAGTAGAAAAATAGATCGGCAAAAGTATTAAAACATTACGGTCAGACCGTGGTGGAGAATACTTAAGCAATAAGTTTCTCGATTACTTGAAAGAATATGGTATTCTTTCACAATAGACTCCTCTCGGAATACCTCAATTAAATGGTGTGTCCGAACGGAGAAACCGAACTTTGTTAGACATCGTAAGGGCGATGATGAGTCGCACTGAGCCACTTATTTCCTTCTGGGGATATGCATTGAATAATGTAATACTTATTTTGAATAAGGTTCCATCAAAGTCTGTTCAACAGACTCCGTATGAAATATAGACAGGAAAGAAACCAGGTTTCTCATTCTGAAGATTTGGGGTTGCTGGGCATACGTTAAATATTTGGAAGGTACCAAACTAGAACCCAAATCGGATAAGTGTCTATTGGTAGGTTGTCCTAGGGAAACCAAAGGATATTACTTCTACAACCCACAAGAGAACAAAGTATTTGTTGCTCTACATGTGGTTTTCCTCGAAAGGGAATTCCTAAATATAGTGGTTAGTGAGAGGAAAGTAGAACTCGATGAAAATCGGAGTAATACTGTTCCTGGCACAGAATCCTTAACGGAACATGAACAGTTCATCAGGGATGAGACTGTACCAAAATCTTCGAATACACAAGAACCACATAGGTCGGAGAGAGTCAGAAAAGAACCTGAGAGGTATGGGTTTCTGATCTCACCTCATGTGGATATTAATCTTATTGAGGAAGATGAATCGGCTACGTATGAGGAAGCGATAGAAGATATCGAATCCGCTTTATGGCAAGATGCCATGAAATCTGAAATGGATTCCATGTACACTAACCAAGTTTGGACACTGGTTGATGCACCAGAAGGCGTAAAGCCTATTGGTTGCAAATGGGTCTTCAAGAAGAATACCGACATGGATGCGTAGTGAAAGGGTATCGTCAACGACATGATGTCGATTACAACAGAACTTTTTCACCTGTTGCAATGATTAAATCCATTCGGATAATGCTTGCTATTGCTGCATATTTCGATTACGGAATATGGCAGATGGACGTCAAAACCACTTTCCTTAATGGAAACCTTTTGGATGATGTTTATATGCAACAGCCTGACGGTTTTGTCATACCAAAACATGCAGACAAGGTTTACAAGTTAAATCGATCCATTTATGGATTGAAGCAAGCATCCCATTCTTGGAACCAACGTTTTGATGAGATCATAAAAGAATATGATTTCTTTCAAAACGAGGATGATCCTTGTGTATATAAGAAGGTTAGTGGGAGCGCACTGAAATTCATTTTCCTTTACGTTGATGATGTATTGCTTATTGGCAATGACATTCCCATGCTACAATCGGTGAAAACTTGGCTTTCATTAAAATTCTTCATGAAAGATCTGGGAGAAGCAGCCTTTATTCTAGGAATAAAGATCTACCGAGATAGATCTAGAAAGCTGCTTGGACTCTCCCAGAGCACGTACATTGACAAAGTGTTAAAGAGATTCAACATGGAACAGTCTAAGAGGGGACTGTTGCTAGTGTCACATGGTGTCACTCTATCTAAGGACATGTGTCCTAAAACTCAAGATGAGAGAGACAATATGAGTCAGATCTCATTCGCTTCGGCAGACGGATCGATCATGTATGCCATGATATGTATGCGACCTGATGTCTCCTATGTTTTGAGTATGTGTAGTCTCTATCAGGCCGATCCAGGTGATGGTCACTGGATGATGGTTAAGAACATCCTTAAGTATTTTAGACGAACTAATGATGCTTTCTTAATCTATGGAGATGGAGAAATTGAGGTAACTGGGTTTACCGACGCAAGTTTCCAAACCAATAAAGACGACTGTAAGTCGCAATCCGGGTACATATTTTGTTTGAACAACGGAGCAGTAAGTTGGAAATCTTCCAAGCAAAAGACTGTTGCTGATTCAACAACAGAAGTGGAATATATTGCTGCAACTGAAGCAGCAAAAGAGGTAGTTTGGATCCGTAAATTCCTAATTGGATTAGGAGTAGTTCCGTTAGCATTTGAGCCCGTTCCATTGTATTGTCACAATAACGGGGCTTTAGTGCAGGCTAAGGAATAGCGGTCTCATCAATGATCCAAGCATGTTCTCCGTCGTTTCCATCTAATTCGTGAGATCATACATCGTGGCAGTGTGAAGATCGAGAAGGTCGCATCAGATGACAACATTGCAGATCCGCTGAGGAAAGCTACTCCTCAGTAAAAATTTGAGCAACATGTACATAGTTCAGATGTTAGATACTTGAGTGACTGGCTATAGGCCAAGTGGGAGATTGTTGGACAATTATGACCCATAGCGTCACTATTTGTAAAAGACATTGTGGTTTTTGTACAAATTAACTATGTGACAATGGAAATTACTATTTTATCATTTTGTAATTAGATTACTTGTATATATATAAATGATAAAAGTCCTTATGATTAGTTCTGGATTAATAAGATATGAGACGATATCAATCCACAAAGGTTTAATCATTAAATATCTCTAGTTGTAGTATTATCGAGACTGGACATCGATAATGCAGAATAGACTAGTATTGCACTTGTGCGTGTTGTGGGAGCATAACGGCATAGTTCTCATATATTTAAGTATTGGATACTTATGCAAGTTTGATAGGAGGTTGTGTTTACCGATGGTATGGGAATAGCTTCGCTCTGGATAGACCCCGCAGAATCACATTGGTAGTATGACTATGTGTCTATGGGAATCCGTATTAGGGTAGGTGTATTTGGTCTTAACCTGAGACTTGCATCGCTAATACTTGCGACAATCAATACACTTTGGTTTTGGTCGTCGGGGATTTTAACAGGCTCTGTGTACGCCTCTTCTGGGCAGTTTCCATAAGTGTCGTCGGATGGTCGGTTCGGTCAAAAATGTATTTTAGGCAATTTTCCGGAAAAATGGTTTTCGTAAAAGTTTCGCGTGTTTTCAACTAGTTTATGTCAATATTTGATTTTAAATAAATAGGTTAAAATGAAATATGAATAAATTATTCGTATTAGATATTGAATAATTTATTTGGTTTTTTGAAAAAGTTTTAAAATACGATTTCACCCGGACTCGCGCTTCTGCTGCGCCCAATGCCCAAAACCCCTACAAAAATGGTATCATAGCGGGTCTGATGCTTCATCCATTACATTACTCATGCTTGATATTTGATATATAATCCAATTTTCATGTTCGCACATGCTTTTGTATCCATATATGTTTCTTTACTTTTCGGTTCTTCGCTAACGAAAATATAACAGAAATTTAAATGTTAAATTAAGTTATATTTTCTATAGGTAGAATTGAATTATTTAGAAAATTATTTAGATTAAAATTTTGCATTTGATGTAGATTAAAACTTCCATAGGAAAATCCATGCTTTTAAATATGGCTGTAAAGTAACGTGTATTGGATATATGTTTCTTGGTCCGTCTTGTCAGTACGGTTTATGGGTATTTTTCTATAAGTGCATCCGAGATCATACCAAAGCTTTGAGGGTGTAGTTATAGGATTATTATCCATACCGGTTGTATATTGATACTGGATAAATTCAAGTGAAAGTTTAAATCCTGAACGTGCCAAAGCTGTCAGGACTACACCGATAGCTTGAGTTTGTCATAGATAAGTGTAGCCTTGATACGCCTCCATGTGAACGTGCCAAAGCTGTCACAGCGAGAAACGGTCAAGACCGAAACTAGGAGTCACTAGTGAGTGATTGACAAAGAGTTGTCTACCTAATAAATATACGTAGGCGAGAACGTGCCAAAGCTGTAAGTCGAAATATATTCATGGGATCCTACTCTCACTATGGAATTCGATTTAATTACTGAATTCCCATTGTCCGTTAGGGATTACGGTATTACGTAAAGTAGTGGGAGATACTGCTTGGTTGAAAATCCATAGCTTAAGCAGTGCGTAATATTTTGGAATTTACTGCTTTGTTTTCCTTTATTATATATTGTTTATAGATTTATACTTCTAATCCACTGCATAGTATATTACTTGAATATATATAGGTTTTTTGACTTTACTTATGGTTGCGTAGTTCTAGAATAGGTTCTAGAAAGACAGTAGACTTAGATATAGTTAGATTAGTTAAAACCATCGGGAACTGTTGTTCCGATTTTCTTGGAAAATCAAGATGGTTTGTGACAGTTTCTAAGTCGCGATTAGGTAATCTAAATAGATATCTGGTTTAGGATATTATTCTAGTTAGAATTGTTTCTTATGCATTAAGAATTGACTTGAATAGTTCATGTCTCGAGATTCTTGACTGGCATTAAGAAAACCCCTTTAGTATTTGTTTATCTTTTAATGACGTTTCTTGGTTTTTAGTGACTTTTAGAAGTCACGTGTCTGACACAGTTTGCTAATCAATTATTTTACAATCATTGTGAATAATTGAACGTAAATTATAAAGCTTAAAAAAGGAGATGCGTATAGTTGTGTATAGAGAATATCGATTCTCACAATACGACAATTATAGGTATTGGATATCGGATCTCCCGTCTAGTTATTTAAAATAATGTTCAATAACCGTTTTGATATTTAATATCAGAACTTGTGACTATTGGATAGTTACTTATTATGTATAAACAATTGTTACATATTTTAAGACGATTAGTAGTGTCATAAATGAAACGATGAACATTAAGAAAAATATTCGGCAAAAAAAAAAACTTAGAATTGTGCTTTATGAGATTTTATCGTAAAAGCATCAGATGCTTGTTCCGTATAGTAAAGGATGGTCTGATACGAGATCACACCATATATCCTTATCAATTTAATGAATATTGTATTCAGGACGTGATTAAATCTCATTTAACCGATGATTGTCATTGGACTACAGATTTATTAAACTAATGCTTTGGAAGTATGTAGTTTAATGAATTAGAAATTACCTCGGATAGTTTTCTCCACTTCGTAACTTAGTTAATGAATTGTCATGACTTATATACGAGTTTCTAAGAGAACATGTTGAACGTCTTGAATGGTTTAAGAACTGCCAATATGTTACTAATGAAACTCGGATAGAATATTTTTGAATAATTCAAAGATATTTAATCTGTAGTGTTGAAAACTTTATCTTTAAAAATTCATTGCGCGTATTTGAATTGTTCAAAGATGTTTGATATGATCAAACACATGAATTTAAGGCAATTAGATCTATAGTTATTTAATGAATATGATTCTTACTCAGTATTAAACTTTCGCGATTCCATTGTGATGGAATGGGTCAGTGGGAGTTATCGGATCTTTTATGATTTTATTCGTTGATATTGAGTGTAACCGAATTGGTTTTCAATACTCTTGGGTTTATGCTCCTGTAACACTAATTCGTCTCTTTAGTTAAGGTTCCATCCGTTTCTACAGTTACATATATGATATGTATGGTAGAAAATTCGAATCTTGAAAAGTTTGAGATTTGAAACTTTCTTTTGTATAATGGTTAAATAATTGAAAGTACTTGTGCCTCTAAGGTACGAGTGATAGGTTTATCATTTATTCTATTTAATAGAATAATGTATTCTATTTGATAGAATATCTCTTCTACGATCCCGAGTAATAAAATTGTTTTGTTACTTGATGGTTAACATTGGATGTTGACGATTGCAGAAAAGATTTGACTTATTGAAGTCAAATGTGAAAGTGATAAACTGTAATGGAACTATATAATTAATAAGATGAAAAGACCCTTAGACACTTCTATATAAGTCCAATAGGATATCGAAATCATTTACAAAGTATTTGATACTTAATGATTCTGATGTTTTATCATTGAAGAAAATTATCCTATAACTTATAGTGAGAGCGATATTTGATATCGATTTCGGAAATTAGCATTGAACCATAGATCTAAGATTTTTCATGGCTTACTACGATCAAGTTTTGAAATTGATTAGGCTTTCGTTATGAATAGTTAATAAAATGTGCAAATTATTTGCGCAGCAAAAGCATAGTGAGCTTGATAAAGGTTTGACCTTTATAGTATGACAGTGAGAAAGGTTATACTCAGTAGTCTATTGTAGATTCTGAGAAAGCTTGTCTCTTGTCGGATTGATTGAACAATTAGAGATTTCTTGGTTACTGTTGATATTAAACTGTATTTTTGCTAAAGAATGCAAAGTGGCGTTCTTGAGTGATTTCTTCAAATGAGAGATCCGTCGTGATTTATTTGTTTGAAGAGTTCATTCTAGAATGGCCATAGAGTTTGTATTATGCTAATATGACAGTTTGATATACTAGCTTATGGAGCCTATTGTAAACTCAGATGAGCTTTCCGGAAATCCGTGTTCTTTGTTTTTGATATCAGTCAGATTGTCTGGTTTTATCAAAGTATAGAGAATATGTATTGTCAGTAGGGTCAGTGGGAGAGTACAAACTTCTTTCTAGCATTGTTTATATCCTAAGTCTTATTTTCTCCATGAATGCAGTGGGAGTAGTCTCTGATATATTTGATATAAAGTTTTATATAAGATATAAAATTGAGAGACTTGTGAGATACTCTCATTAATCGCATATTAGATATGATCTAATAAAAGACACAGTAGGACTATCTGTATGACAGTTAGTATAACTGTTTGACAGTTAACGTGTCTTTTATGTATATAGTATTCGTCTTTCGTAAAGGGTGATCCCTTTGTCGAAAGAAAGACTGGTTAAAATGTCTAGTCAATCTTATACATCATAAGATGATGGCGTAATAAATACTATATTATGTGAAATTAAAGATATCAATTTAATTGTAATTGTTACGAGTTATTTTGATATACTACAGACCATATGATAGATCTTGAAACATGTTCTTTGTGATCTTTGAGATATTAAGAACGAGTTTCTAATTCATGGAGAATTTAGTCAGCAACCATTATGTCAGATTAGTTTTGATTCTAATTATGACATTAGATGGTTTATGTCATATAAAGTCAGAAAAGATGCAGTGGGAGTGTCACTATTGATTATACTAATCTAGTGGAATCAGTTGCAACTTATGAAGTATTGACTTATGAAGTTTGCAAAGTAACCTTATAGATTAGAAGTTTTCATATTAGTGTGGTGCTTGCGGTTGTCTCAAAGTGTTTGGATTTGATTTCTAAATACATAGACAACTCAGTAGATATAGCATAATACTGATATAGCATCTGAGTCATATTGATGTGGAATTTGGATTCTACAAAAATATGAATGATGTCGGCATAGGAAAACGGTTGGGTTTGTTTGACAGACTCGATTTGTTAAAGCAGACTTACTTGTTTGTTGCCTACCTTTTGAGTGCTCGTGAGCTATTGAGGGCCATGAGTATGTGATACACATTGAGATGTGTATAGGATACCATGGATTGGCACTAGAGCAAGTGGGAGAAATTGTTAGGGTTGGTGCTCGGAGTGCCAATCCGGATCGTATTTATGTCTGATTCATAAATACGAGCGATTATATTTTCCATAATATTACTAATTTAATGGTAGCACCCTTTTCTTTTATAAGTTTATTCGATTTAATTACGATTAGATATCTTATTACGATTAGATCGAAACTGAATCTGGTTCAGTGATATGTGTATACTAGACAAAGACCCTAGGATTTACAATGTAGTGCGCAGTTACAACGTAGTTTGTAATTTGCATTGGGAAGCGCACTATTAGTTGTATATCCTTAAATGAAGTTCCTGGTCAAGATTTACTAATATATGTCGGTTAGTAAAATCCGCTGAAACCAGTATATGTCGTATATCGTGACTTGGTCCAATGGTTTATCCTAGTGAACCATGAGTTTGGGGAGACTCGTATAGACATGTAGGTGTTTATTTGATAAGACACTAAACAACTCACTGAAGATTTCCTAATAGATGGTACACCAACGTCAATAGGAGCCTTCTCGAGTTGAGCAAGCATATTGGTCCTTTGACTTGAGATACCACTGTGGATATATGAGCTATCCTCCGCACTTGATGACAGTCACGTCAATGATCTAGCCATGATCAGACCTCCGCCTGTTCGTTGGGTGTGGACTGATGCTCATGATATCCTGTGCGTATCAAGATAGGATCCGTCAGTCCTGTGTACATGGCATAGATATCCAACACATGTTTACGATCTAGTAAATCCATGGTCGTGGTATAACTTTGGAAATTAGTTCCGAGTGTTATTTAGAGATCGTAAATTGAAAGTCGACTGTACTATACCAAACGGATTTGACGTTCTCATCTATATCCCATGTATAATACGGATAGCCTGCGACAGTGGGATTATATAGTTTAGCAAGATTATTTGTGGTCGTCATAATCCATGAGTTGGTGGATTATGGACACAAAATTGGATTTCGTGATGGATAGACCTAAACTTAGAGAGTCCCACAATATGAAGTGTGCTCGTTGAGCACTTGGGCCACTCGATATGAATAATACAGATTATTCGTAATACTTCACCGAATTAAATGAGTTAATCTGAATCGTTTAATCGGTTAAACGATAACACATGCAATATGGGATTTTGTCCGATAATAATTATTGTGTATTTGTGTTTGATACATAATACGATTAGATACACATTAATTATTCGTCAAATGAGATTTTGACACATGCCATTAATGTATGTATTTATTGTAAATAAAAATACATATATAATAATAATTACATTAATTAATTATTTGGATATTTAATTGTTAAATATTTAAATTAATAATTAATAATCTTTTTCCATTAATGTTGTTGACGGCGGATTTTGGTCTCAGGGTAATATGGGAATATCACCTCCGAGGTAATCCTCCTTCAACAGTGAATTTGTTTGGTTTATAGGGGACCAAAGGTAAATTTAGCAAAAGACAGAAAAACACACAATGGGCAAGGATATTTAACGTGGTTCGGTGGATTTTATGATCCGACCTACGTCCACAGACAAGAACAGGATAGTACTTCTTTATTACTAAACACACTTCTCGGGACTCTTCTTTGTTTTTACAAATCAGAGCTTGATGATTCTTTTTCCCTCACTCTTGTGATGATTTTCAGATGTCTTTTACACATGCTCTACCCTCCTATTTATAATAATACAGAAATCAGACTCCTATTTGCATAAGAAATCCTATTTGAACTCAATCTTCTCTTCTTGTAGGGATTCCTGATCCGGTATTGCCTTCTTCTTCCGTATTCCCTTTTGGATTCTGACTCCTTCTCCTTGTGAGAGTAGGATATCTTTCTTATCTTATCCAAGAGAATGGGGTGCTGTTGTCTTGAACACGGCTCGTTGTCTGGTCGGTCTTCATGAGGTCGGCCATGATAATCTTTTGTGCTGATAGTGTTTCTGCTGACCTTATAGTGATCGGTCATCCGGACCAAAGTGGTCGGTCTTCACGTGTTGTGGTCGGGTCGGTTACATGATCTCATCCAGTCAGGGAATTACCCTTTTGTCCTTGCTGTACTGTCTTAAATGTTTGTAGTGCCTGAAAACACCATCAACATCTGTCCCCTAGTTCTCTGTTCCAACGAGTGTACTAGTTGGTGCCGGGAACTATATAATAGTTTTGCTCTGTTTGGAGGTTGATCTGAGGTCGAGAAACGCTTTGTTGTCTCTTTTCCAGCGCCTTGTCTCGAGACACGCAATAGTCACGTCCGCTTAAATGCCCATCAAATCAACTTTAGGGTTTCTTCTAAGTTCGACACTTGTCGAACATCCGACGGGTTCCCGCCAAAACCGATGGTGATGAGCGTCCCAGTCATGACTATAAGAAAGCGAGGCTTTCACTGTTTCTATTTTTTTCTTTTTGGTAATTTCTCATTTTCTTCCGAAAACCTTTCTGTGGTCCGTCCAACTCCGTGCCCTCGAAGCTCAACCGTGGTTTTCTTCTTTTTCTTCGCTGTGCACATAAGGAACGGCCATCACTGCACCGTATAACCTCCTGCTCTTTGAGAAGAACAAGTAAGTCCTCTGAGCGACCTCTCCTCTTTTGTATGCTGTGATTCTATTTGCTTATTTTGCTTAGGGAGAGACTTGTGGTTTTGCCGGGTCTTGCTTTAGGGCACTTTTAGAGACTCCCTATCTAGTTTAGCACGGAAACTGTGGGTAGCTCCTCATAGACTGATTCTCCTCCCTTCTCTGTTTTTCTGGGTGTTGGTCCTTTTTATTTTATGTATTGACTCCCTTCTCCTTTTTTGTGTGCAGGCCAACTACCTCATGGCCAAGAATAAGGGTCTTCTTATGACTTTGTTGTCCGAGGGTGGTCAGGCCCAGAGGCTTCAAAATCCTCTCTCCGAAGTGGAGGCAAAACTGGCTGACTGGGAGGAGGTGATTAAGAATCATGAGGTGACCGCTGTTGAGAATTTCAAAGCGAACAAGGCTCTCAAGGCTGCCGCTGCGCTGGAAAGAAAGCTTGCTGATAATGCCAGGGAGGACCTGAAGGTTGCCCAATCTGAGATTGGCGTTCTGAAGGGGAAGGTAGGAAGTGCTGAGACCAAGTTGAAGAACAAAGACGAGGAGGTTGTACGGGCCCGAGATAGTCTTGAGAGGAAAAAGACCGAGCTTGAGGAGAGAGAGATCGATCTCGAGGAGAGAGAGATCGAGCTTGAGAAGAGGGAGAGTGAGCTTGAGGCCGAGAAGGAGGCTATCCGCCTTGAGGGAGTTGGTGATTGTGCTGATTTAATTCCGATGGTGCTGCCAAGTCTGAACATGGACCCCATTCGTGCGGCCATCAGCTATTGCAAGGGGGATATCTCCGAGGAGGAGTTTCGGAAGTGGCTCCCTTCCCCACCTGAGGAGGCCATGGATCCCGCCCCTATTTCGGTTGTTCCGGCTTCCGAGGCTTCTTACGAAGAACGTCCTGAGGTTCCGGCCGCCGGCGAGGGCTGCCCTGAGATCCCTCCTCCCGTCCCTGAAGTAGAGGTCTATCCTGCTGTCGAGGTTGAAGCCACAGTTCCTCCTCCCGATGCCGAGCCGCTTCTCCCGCCACCTGAACCATCTGAGGAAGAAATTCCTGCCCCTATGCGGGCTGAATGAAAAGGGTAACCCTACCGGGGCCCTATGTACACTTATCTTTTTTTTGTAATAACATCACAATTTGTCTTGACTCATGTATATTTAGGCATATACATGTATACATATCTTTTTCTTTTTTATGCCTTCTTTTTTTTTGTTCGCCTGAATTTTCCGGGACCTTTCGGAGTTTAACATGAGGCGGAGGGGGTATAACCGGGCCCCGTGCTGACAAAGGAATTTTGGACCTGGGGGAATGTTATGTCCCCAGTCCAAAGGGTTGACTCGTGTCCCGACCCGAGCTGAGTGAAGTACTTGGCTCTGGGGGAATGTTACCTCCCCAAACCAAAGGAGCTTGACTCGGTGGGACGTAACCCGACCCCGAGCCGAGTGAAAGACTTGGGTTCTGGGGGAATGTTACGTCCCCAGTCCAAAGGGCAGACTCGGTGGGACATCGCCCGACCCCGAGCTGTAAGAGTCACTTGGTCCTAGGGGAATGTTACGTCCCCAGTCCAAAGACAGACTCGGTGGGACATCGCCCGACCCCGAGCTGTAAGAATCACTTGGTCCTGGGGGAATGTTACGTCCCCAGTCCAAAGACAGACTCGGTGGGACATCGCCCGACCCCGAGCTGTAAGAATCACTTGGTCCTGGGGGAATGTTACGTCCCCAGTCCAAAGACAGACTCGGTGGGACATCGCCCGCCACCCCGAGCTGTAAGAATCACTTGGTCCTGGGGGATTGTTACGTCCCCAGTCCAAAGGCAGACTCGGTGGGACATCGCCCGACCCCGAGCTGTAAGAATCACTTGGTCCTGTGGGAATGTTACGTCCCCAGTCCAAAGACAGACTCGGTGGGACATCGCCCGACCCCGAGCTGTAAGAATCACTTGGTCCTAGGGGGAATGTTACGTCCCCAGTCCAAAGGCATACTCGGTGGGACATCGCCTGACCCCGAGTCTGTTTATCTCAGTGGCCTCGGCGGAACGAAATCCAGCCCCGAGCCGAAGTTTTTTGGATAGTCCCGGTGGTGGTTGTTTTTGCTTTCAAAGGATTTTGCCAGAAAAGGAATTTTATTCATGCTTGGGGGCGTGCTGCCCTCTTTACAACAGTTGTTCCGATTCGTTGTTTTGCCCGGTTTCTGCAAAAAAGAAAATAGAAGAAAGGAAAGTTGATTTTTACGGGAAGTACTTTCTTAACATTTCGGCGTTCCATGGTTTCTTCAACCTCGTGCCGTCCAGATGTTCTAGGATGTAGGCCCCTGGTCTTACTACCTCGGTGATTTTGTAGGGTCCTTCCCACTTGGCACCTAACGACCCTTCTTCTGGTCGTCGGGTGTTCAGAGTCACTTTTCTTAGCACTAGATCGCCTGTTAGAAAGGAGCGGGTCCGAACTCTCATATTGTAGAAGCGGGCCATTCTCTGTTGGTAGATTGCTGCTCTTACTGCTGACTGTTCTCTTCTTTCTTCTGATCAGGTCGAGGTGGTTTTTGATAAGTTCTTCGTTCCGGTCGTTCTCAAAGTGGCGGACCCTGTGGGTTGATATTCCGATCTCTGCTGGGATGACGGCCTCACATCCGTATGATAGGGAGAAGGGTGTTTCTCCTGTTGAATCCTTGAAGGTCGTCCGGTGTGCCCACAGTACTTCCGGTAGCTCCTCGACCCATAGGCTTTTGCTTGATCCCAGTCGAGCTTTCAGGTTTGACTTGATGGTTTTATTGGTGGCTTCAACCTGCCCGTTTGACTTGGGATGGGCTGGCGAGGCGAATTTCAAAGTTATCTGGAGGTCTTCACAAAGTTTCCTGAATCCCCTGCTATCGAATTGCTTTCCGTTGTCGGTGATGATTGCTTGGGGGATTCTGAACCGACAGATTATATTTCTTTTCAGGAACTCTGTGGCCTTCTTTTCCGAGATGGTGGACAATGGCTCTGCCTCTACCCATTTGGTAAAGTAGTATATGGCCACGATTGCATATTTTGCCTGACCTCGTCCTTTCGGCATCGGCCCTATGATGTCTAGCCCCCACTGTGCGAAGGGCCAGGGGCTGGATATGGTGGTCAGCTGCTCTGCCGGCTGATGGTAGAGGTTGGCATTTTTCTGGCAACCTTCGCATTTCCGTGCTATTCTCACGCCATCATGGTGCATGGTTGGCCAGTAAAACCCTTGCCTCAAGGCTTTGAAGGCGATTGATCTTCCCCCGGCGTGGCTTCCGCAGATGCCTGCGTGAATCTCCCTGAGCACGTAGTCTGCTTCTTCTGGTGCTAAGCATCTTAGGAGGGGTACGGTGTATCCTCTCCGGTAGAGTACTCCTTCAATCAGGGAAAACTTGGTGCTCTTGAACTTCAGCTTCCTGGCCTCCTTTTTATCTTTAGGGGTTTCTCCTGTTTCCAGATATCTCCTGATCGGCTGCATCCATGAATCTTTGCCTTCTTCTTCTAGCACATCTACCTCTGTCTCCCCTATGCTTCTTTCTCTCGGAGGTATATAAGAGGGATTACCCTGGGGTTTTCTGTCTTATTGAAGAGGCGAGTCGGGCTAGGGAATCTGCTTCACAGTTGTCTTCTCGTCCGACCTGTTCGAAGAGTACGTTTCCTACTTTCTCCACTCATTTCTTCACTTCGGCCAGGTAAGCTACCATGGCTGGTTCTCTGGCTTGAAAGTCCCCTTTCAGCTGTTGTATTGCTAGCTGAGAATCACTCCTGATCACTACGTTGTGGACCCCTACTACCGTACATAGCCTTAGTCCGGCCAGTATTGCCTCGTACTCTGCTTCGTTGTTTGTAGTTTTGAAGGCGAATTTGAGGGCGAGCAGTATTTCTTCTCCCTTTTCACTTTTTAGTGCTACCCCTGCTCCGTAGCCGTGCGAACTTGCGGATCCGTCTACAGACATTTCCCACCTGTCTTCTTCCACTGCCAAGACCTGTGGTTCCATGAGTTCTGCTATGAAGTCCGCTAAGGCCTGCCCTCTTATTGCTGTTCTTGGGAGGTAGGAGATGTCGTGCTCGCTTATTTCCACTGACCACTTCATCAGTCTCCCTGAGGCCTCTGGTTTTTGCAAGATTTGTCTCAGGGGATAATCCGTGTATACCTTGATAGGATGGGCCTGAAAGTAGGGTCGTAACTTCCGTGCCGCAGTGATCAGGGATAGGGCAATGAGTTCGTGCATGGGGTATCGAGTTTCTGCGTCCAGCAGGGCTTTACTGACATAGTAAACCGGTTTCTGGACATGGTCGGTCTCTTGTACCAATGCCGAGCTTACTGCGTGCTTTGAGACGGCCAGGTATAGATACAGTGTCTCCCCTGGGAGGGGTTTGGCTAGGAGAGGGGGCTGTGCCAGGTATTGTTTTAGGTGCTGGAAGGCTTCTTCGCACTCAGGTGTCCAGTCGACCCCTTTTTGAGCTTTTTTGATGACTTTGAAGAAAGGATGGCACTTGTCGGTTGCTCGCGAGATGAACCGGTTGAGTGCGGCGATCCTTCCTGTAAGGCTTTGTACTTCCTTAACTGTCCGGGGCGATTTCAGGTCTAGCACGGCTTGTATCTTTTGCGGGTTCGCTTCAATACCTCGTGAACTCACCATGTAGCCCAGAAATTTTCCTGAGGCTACCCCGAATGCACACTTCTCTGGATTGAGCTTTAAACTGTGTTGCCTCAGGAGTTCGAAAGTTTTCTTCAGGTCGGCCACATGGTCTCTTGGTTCTCCGGACATTGTTATCATGTCGTCGACATATACCAGCATGGTTGTGCCGATGAGCGGTTTGAAGATTTTGTTCACCAGTCTCTGGAAAGTCGCCCCTGCATTCTTCAATCCGAAAGGCATTACTTTATAACAGTACATCCCTTGGTCAGTGATAAAGGTGGTCTTCTCCTCGTCCGCAGGATACATCTTGACTTGATTGTATCCCGAGAAAGCGTCCATGAAGCTTAGCAGCCCTTGGCAGGCTGTTGTGTCTACCAGTTGGTCTATATTTGGGAGGGGAAAGCTGTCTTTTGGACATGCTTTGTTGAGGTCGGTGAAATCTACGCACATTCTCCACTTTCCGTTAGATTTTTTCACCAATACCACGTTGGACACCCATTCTGGGTATTTTACTTCCCGGATGAAACCGGCTTTCAGCAATTTTTCCACCTCGGTTGCTATTGCTCTGCACCGCTCCTGGTTGAATATTCTCCTCTTCTGTTTTACTGGTTTGTGTAATGGGTTCACTGCTAAGCGATGACTTACGAATTTTGGGTCGATTCTGGGCATGTCATCGTGTCCCCATGCAAAAACGTCGGGGTATTCTTGTAGACATTCCAACAAGTCTTTTCTTAGGGCCTCGTCTAGACTTCCCCCTATTCTTATGCTTTTATTTGGCCCGAATATTTTTACTTCTTCTAATTCTTCGGTTCTTCGCTGCCCGAGCCGTGCAGCTTTATCGGGCCGGGGAGCAGGGTCTTTCCTCGTGTTCTTGTCGTCCTCGTCTCTCTGTCTCTTCTTGGTGCCTCTTTCCACGCAGAGGGTCTCTCGCGAGAAAGTGGCAAAACAGCTGCGGGCTATCTTCTGGCTTCCGCATATGACCCCGATCCCTTCCCGTGTGGGGAACTTCAATTTCAAGTAATAACAGGACATTGCGGCCTTGGTTTTCATCATGAAGGGGCGGCCGACAATGACTTGATAACTGCTCATGCAGTCTACTACAGTGAAGTTTATCATGATTGTTCGGGTTTGGGGGCAGCTCCGATCGTCATTGCTAGTTGAATTCTTCCCAGCGGGACAACCGTTGAACCCCCGAAACCGTACAGGGGGGTGCTGTCCTTGGTTAGAGCTGTGTACTCTACCCCCAGGCTTTCCAAAGTTTCTTTGGAAATTATGTCTACCGCGCTCCCGGGATCCACCAAGATTCTGTCCACTTTTGTGCCGCCGATTGTTGCTTTGATTATTAGTGCGTCGTCATGGGGGAAACTTACCCCCTGAGCGTCTTCATCGGTGAACATAATGGGTGTCGACCGATTTCCTCGTGGGTTTGGGATTTTTTCTGTTTTCAGCACCTCTGTCCCCCGTGCTCGGCTGTAATTCTTTCTCGAACGGTTAGAGTCCCCGGCCAGCGTTGCCCCTCCTGCGATGACGTTCACCTCTCGATTCTTTGCCCTTTGTCTGGCGGCCATGATCTCGTGGTCGATGTAATTGTTCAGGTACCCGTTCCGGGCCAGGTCCTCCATTTGTTCCCGCAGGTCCTTGCATTCATCGGTTGTGTGCCCTTTTAGATTGTGGTGCAGGCAGTAGGATCTTTTGTTTTTTCTGTCTGGGGGAAACCTCCTGAGGTCGGGCTCTATTAAGAGGCCTTTCTCCCGTATCTCCATGATGATTTCCCCTGGCGGCTTGCTTAGGGGAATATACGCTTCCTCTCGGACCACATGGTTTACTTGAGTTGCGGGCCCTTTTCCTTGATCCTTTTGTGCCATTGGCTTGAACTCTTTGGGTCTTGGATTGAACTTCCGGAATTCTCTTTCCGGTCGCCGATGGTCTTCTCTCCTTGTCACCCTTTCTCTGGCGGTTGTCCCTCTCCGGGATACTTTTTCCTCGCTTTCTAGTAGGACGTACTTCCTGGCTATCTCCAGTGCGGTAGCGTAGTCTGGTGTCTCATGGATCCTCAGGTGGGTCCATAGTTTCCCGACTCTTAGGGCCCCTTTCAGACTTTCCAGGGCTTCTTGGGATTCGTACCCTCCGACCTCGAGTACAGTGTTGTGATACCTTTCAATGAAGCTTTTCAGTGTTTCGTCGTCTCCTTGTTTCATGAGCCTTAGTTCTCCTATTGTTTTTTTAGGGGTGCAGGCTCCTTTGAAGTGCCGGATAAACGACTTCTTAAGTTGGGAGAAGCTCTGAATGCTCCCCGGGGCCAGACTTCTATACCATAGGATGGCAGGCCCACCTAAAGTTAAGGGAAATACTTTGCATATGGCGTCGCCCGTTACTCCCTGTACTTCCATCAGGAGGAAAAAGTTTTCGATGTGGGATTTTGGGTCGGAGTGGCCTTTGTATGGTGCCATGGTCGGCATGTTAAATCGCTTCGGGAACTGTGCTGACCTTATCTCTTCCGTAAGGGGAGACCCCTCTTCCTCGCCTCGGGTGTCTCCCGCGCCGGTCTTGAGGCCTTCTCCCCATCTGGTCATCTCTTTTCTCAGCCAAGACTTTATTTCACGGGTTGTGCCCCCGTGTCGCCTTCTGTGTCCTTCTGTTCGCCTGTCGTTCCGGGCGTGGCGTTCTTTAAGCCCGGGGTCTCCTGTACGTCTTCGTTGTACTTTCTATCTTCCCTCTCGGAGCTGTAAAATCTGTCGGAGGAGGGGTCGGGTGATTGTTCCTCCTCTTCTTCTTCCCATGTGTCTTCTGATCGTGGCTCTCTTCCTACCACTTCAGATCTTATCCCATAGGGGCCTCTCTTTCTGGGTCCCTCGTTTTCGCTTACATCTACTACTTTTTCCCTCTTTCCCTCTCTTTCCTCCTCTGTCCGGTCCCGGTTTCAGTTTTCTCGTTGTTTGCTCCTTCCATTCTTTCTAGTCGATCCATCATAGACCTCATGCTATCTTCCATTTTTTTCATCCAGTCCATTGCCGGACCTCCTGGTTGGTGATTTCCGCCCTCCGCTATTTGTCTTATCACATGAACTGCTTTTTGTGAAGTGCCCCACAGACGGCGCCAACTGTTGACGGCGGATTTTGGTCTCAGGGTAATATGGGAATATCACCTCCGAGGTAATCCTCCTTCAACGGTGAATTTGTTTGGTTTATGGGGGACCAAAGGCAAATTTAGCAAAAGACAGAAAAACACACCAATGGGCAAGGATATTTAACGTGGTTCGGTGGATTTTATGATCCGACCTACGTCCACGGACAAGAACAGGATAGTACTTCTTTATTACTAAACACACTTCTCGGGACTCTTCTTTGTTTTTACAAATCAGAGCTTGATGATTCTTTTTCCCTCACTCTTGTGATGATTTTCAGATGTCTTTTACACATGCTCTACCCTCCTATTTATAATAATACAGAAATCAGACTCCTATTTGCATAAGAAATCCTATTTGAACTCAATCTTCTCTTCTTGTAGGGATTCCTGATCCGGTATTGCCTTCTTCTTCTGTATTCCCTTTTGGATTCTGACTCCTTCTCCTTGTGAGAGTAGGATATCTTTCTTATCTTATCCACAAGAATGGGGTGTTGTTGTCTTGAACACGGCTCGTTGTCTGGTCGGTCTTCATGAGGTCGGCCATGTTAATCTTTTGTGCTGATAGTGCTGATAGTGTTTCTGTCGACCTTATAGTGATCGGTCATCCGGACCAAAGTGGTCGGTCTTCACGGTTGTGGTCGGGTCGGTTACATGATCTCATCCAGTCAGGGAATTACCCTTTTGTCCTTGCTGTACTGTCTTAAATGTTTGTAGTGCCTGAAAACACCATCAACAAATGTAATGGAATTGTCTAGTTATTATTGGTGCACATGCATGGCTTAATTACACTTTATTATGTCCTAATTTGAATGGCTAATATAAATTGTAAATGCTTTTAATTTGATTAAAAATTAAAAAAGACAAAAATACCCTCCAAGCCTAATTTCGTTTTTTGTATAAAGGAAAGAGAAAATTTATTTTCTTTGTCTTCTTCATCTTCCATCACTGTCGAAACTTACCCAAAAAAAAGGGGAAAATGGGTTTTCATTTTTGTTTGGTGAAACAAGAAGAAAAAGTGAAGGAAACTCAAAGAAAGCTTAAGGATACATGAGATTTAAAGGTAACTCTCTACATCCTAAAGTCTAGAAAACATGTTTCTTATTTCTTGAGTTGTTAGAAAAGTTTTAGGGTTCCTTTACCTGTTAAAATTTGGGGCTTTTGTTTGTGGTTGATGGAGAAGGAAGATAATGCATGTGTGAAGTGTAGATTGGATAAAATTAGTGTAATTTTAGTCCAATTTGATCAATTGTTGTAGGATAATTTTGTTGCCATTCTAGAGTGTGATATCCACTCTTATTATGCCTAGAATTGTTCTAGAGTTCTTCATTTGTTGTGACTTTGGATTGGTGTTTGATTAATTAGATTAATCTTGATAAAATTGGTTTAAAGCATGAAAAATTAGGAATTTTTGGTTTCTGATCAGATTTGGTTAAACTGGAAATTCTGGGATATTTTTGATGTCTTACAAATGTAATGGATGTGTTTTGGGAGTTGGTACAATTTCCAGAAAGAGTGTCTGACTTGAAATAAGCAAAAAGCCAAAAGCACATCCATTACATTCGTAAGACTGTGTTTCCGATTTGAAACAGCAAAAAACGGCGTTACCAGGTGGATTTTGAGCCAACCGGGTGACGGCTGTCCAAATAGTGAATCCGTCACTGTTCAGGCAGCCCATGAACTATCCCGACACTATTGGATTTGACCTGGGCAGTTTCCATAAGTGTCGGGTGGTCGGTTCTGTCAAAAATATATTTTAGGCAATTTTCCGGAAAAACGGTTTTCGTAAAAGTTTCGCGTGTTTTCAACTAGTTTATGTCAATATTTGATATTGAATAAATAGGTTTGGATGAAATATGAATAAATTATTCGTATTAGATATTGAATAATTTATTCGGTATTTTGAAAAAGTTTTAAAATACGATTCCGCCCGGACCCGCGTTTCCGCTGCGCCCAATGCCCAAAACCCCTACAGATTCTTGCTTAGCTTAAATTGGAAAATTAATATTAAGCCGATTCCTTTCCTTATTTCACGTATTTTCATTCCATAATAGAGTTATTGTGTTTCCATATATAGTCATATTTATCTTCCAATAATAGAGTTGATTTCATTCCATTACAGGTCATATTCATCCCTTCGATAATAGTGGCAATTCCATTCCATAATTAAGTCAATTGTGTTTCCATAAAAAAGGCATATTTATTTTCCATAGTAAAGTAAATTTCGTTTCTATATTAGTGTCAGATTTGATTTGCATTAAATCTCGCCAGATTCAGTTTTCATAATCTCGCCAATTTAATTTTTTGCCATATTCGGCCCTTACTTCCTAAAACTAATTTTGTCAAAATTATTGGGGGTTGATTAGTGGGTTGCTTACTTAGGATGCAGTTTTAAAATAAAGAGTAAAATTTACAAAAATATTGGTTGAATTGATTGGTTGCATTTTTTCACCGGGGTGTCCGTAGAGGATATTTCACTGTATTTTCTATTGAAGCCTCAATTTTTATCCCAAAATTACATGCGATACCGAATCGACCTATTCAGCACATCTAGCATGTGAGTTCTTCCTTGTTTCATTCTTTGTTCATGTCTGTTCTTCCATTTTGCATCTATTTTTTTTTCTTTTTGGGTCTGTTTCTTTTATATTACGTTTTGATTCTTTATTTCTTGCTTCGTTGAGTCACGAAGCTGCTTTGTGGATTTTGGTTGACTAGTTAACAATACGATTTGCTATACCCTGATTTGAGTACTAGCTGATGAGCGGAAAATATATCAATATTTACCGCCCCTTTAACTTAATATTTTGTTTAGTTTCTCGGGTTTGATGAACGTCTTGATGTGTTTTAGTTTATTTTGCAGATAAAATAATATCGGGTCTCAATGAAATCATTTAGGATGAAATATGGGTCAAATAAGGGCAATTATTGAACTTGATATTTTAATTTTGGAGATTGGAAACTTGAAAGGGCGTTTTGACGAAGTGCAGTTTTGGAAATTCCAGTTTTGCGCATCTGTCGTATTTTGGACATAACGTTTTACTCAGATATTGGATTGAGCTGATTCAAGTTCCAGATTAAAGAAGACTCAAAGCTCTACAACTTTGAAAGACAAAATAACTTCGAATTCTGAATATTCCATGCCCGAAATTGATGAACAATCCAGAAGTGTGTATTGTGTAATTATTAAAGTCACTTTCAATCATTTTCAAAGCAAAAAATAAATTAATAAATAAATAATAAAAATTATCAAATCATCACCAAACATGATAAGAGATTAGTGGAGCAATTAATAATGGATTTGGTGGAGCAATTAGTGGAGCAATTAATAATTGATTTGGTGGAGGCAAAATTTTGCCTATAAATACCAAGCCATTTCATTTGTAAAATATATACTTTCTTCTAAGGAATTCCTTAAGAATACTAAGAAGATTGTATCTTGTTTGTTTATTTACAGCTTTCAGTAATTAATTTTTGTTTTCGCACTTTCTTTTCTTTACTTTTCAGTTTTTACTTTCCGCAATTTACTTTTACGCACAGTACTTTTCTTTCTTTAATTTTCAGTTTTTACTTTTCAGTAATTTACTTTCAGCAATTTACTTTTCAGCAATTTACTTTCAGCAATTTACTTTCAGCAATTTACTTTCAGTAATTTACTTTCAGCATTTAATTTTCAGTATTTAATTTCAGCATTTACTTTCAGCATTTACTTTTCAGTATTTTACTTTATGTCTTTTATTTTATTTAAGTTTTTTTTACTACCCGTAAATATGTGTCGTAACTAAGCCAGTTATCTGGGGTTGTGATGAAATCCAATATCACCGGTTTATAAGGGGTTAGATTATAGCTGGGTAATATAAAGATTTATTTATTGAGTCTTAATCTTAATGCTTTTTCATTAACTGGCCATTAATAAATTGAACTGGGAAACTTAAAATGAACTAGACATAGGGATTTTAAGTTTAAGACCTTAGACTCAATAGCCCACGATCTTCCTTGAGGATAGATAACCCTTTAATAGATTTCTTTACATGATAGGAATATACCTGTCGGGGGGGGTAGCCATAATTGGGACTTAAACTTAATGAATCCAGATAATTTGGTTGACATAGACATATGGTTCAATTGGGTTAAACTGGGTATTTGTGTCTGACCATCGATAGAGGCTTACACATAATTAGTGTTCCAGGTTAATAAATCAATATATTACCCAACTATAAGATAACCACTTCATCTTTAAAATGATATTGGAAGAAATCACAACCGTAGATAGTTTTTAATATTGAATTTTCTTAAAACCTATTTTCGACAAATTTGTTTACTTGCTTTAAAATTTAGAATCGTCACTATTTCAAATCAATCAATCAACTTGTTAGATATTAGTAATCATTTGACCTCATAAAATTAATAGTTTAGATATTAAGTCCTCGTGGGATCGATATTTTTATACTACTTGAACGATATGTGCACTTGCGTTATACGTGTGTGTTTACGCTGGTCACTAGCTCATTTCAAGAACTTGTTAATTGGATATAAGTGGTGAAAAGGGAGTGAGTGATAGCATAATTTCGGAAAAAAGGCAAATAATGTAAGCACGATTGGAATGATATTTATGAGTGTAAACACGTGAGGTTATCATTTTTTGTTTCTTTTATTACTAATGTTCTTTCAGGTTCATCACAACATCGAATGACAATGACGCAACACCTAGTAAAAGTGTATCCTCATCACCTATGGTATTTGATCCTGATAGCTTCTTCAAGAGCTTAGACCAAAGATTTGCTCGAATGTCCATTTCGGTGAGGGATATTATAGATGATGTTGAGCATAGGCTTAAGAAGGAACTAGTTGCTATACCCTGATTTGAGTACTAGCTCATTTCAAAAAGTGTGTGAGAGCATAGCTTCGAGAAAAATCCAAAAAGTGTAAACACGCGTGGAATGATATCTACGAATGTAAACATGTGAGGTTGATTTGTAAGGATCATTTTTTTTACTAACGTTCTTTCAGGTTCATCACTATGTAGAATGACAATGACACAACACTGTTGGGTTTCTAGTTAGTCCCAAGATCAATTCAAGTAATGAAACATGTGTGAATACTCAAAGAAGAATGGCGGAATCATACTTACATTGATCAGGTATACGATGCGTCGAACACAAAACCTTTACTCCTCATTGGAAGCTCTCGGCAAAGGGCTTCTTTGTGTTCCTTTGATTTTCGGTCATCCCTCCATTGATGCTCCAAGCTCCAAGCTTTGCAAATGGTGATTCCATGCCCATGGGTGGGTTTCCCTATCACCTTAGGATGACTCTTCATGTGCTAGTATTGGAAAAATTTGCCACAAATTTTCCCATTCCTTCTTGTTATTTTCGGTCTTGCCAAGAAAATGGAGAAGAAGAAGTGTGGCCCTTGGCCGATTATTGGAGAGAGAGAGAGAGAGAGGAGGAAGTGTGTTGTGTATTTGGTTTTCCAAAAACCTAATAAATATATACCAAAAATTAGTCAAAGCTTTTCCAAAAAGCTTAGACAATTTTGGAGGCAAATTGGAATAAATGCAATCCAACAACTCACATTAATCTTGAATAGTGACTGGTTGTCAATCACTCAAAGTGACAAGACATCCATCACTTGAATGATGTGTGATGTGTCGCATGATGTGACTTGTGGGCCGCACTTGAATTCGAAATGCAAGTGGGCCCGCAAACTCCCGGGCTCGGGTTCGCTAATTCCGAATTAACGAATTTTCTGTTGCGACGTAATTAAATCAAATTCAATTAAATAATTTTACCTAGCAAAATTACTATTCAAGTCGCTAGCGAATTTTTCTAAATTAACTCGTTCGCCCGAATTAAAATCTAATTTTAATTCCGCGTCGAAATCTAATTTCGTATAATATATCGAATTATTATTTTATCGATTAATTCCAAATTAATCGTTCTCTCTCTTCATTAATTAATCCCAGATTAATAAAGTGCGAGTCATACGTCATCGGTGAATCTTCAGGAAGCGACCCATGAGATCCCCGGATATGTTGGCAGTAAATTCGGTCGTCAGACTATATGAACACGTAAGTACCTAGTACTACGTTTTTACCGATTTACAAGACATGGTTGGCTTCTAGCAAAGCACCGTGCCTACCCAATTCTCCAGAAATATTCTTAAAGGAATATGTGATCTATATCAAGTGTTGTATATGTATTTGAGTATTACGATCCAATATCAGATGTCACGTGTTAGGCCTGGGGTTGGAATTGTGTCTGCCTCGTACGAAGCACATATCGGATCTCTGGTAACTAGTCTCTATAATCGGATAATCATGACATAGTCATATTATCCCGATGACTGCAGTACAAAAGAGCTCCAGTTACGTATCCTACGTGATCATCATCTCCACTATGACTAGAATGATATTTCTATCTTGACATCACACCCAATACACTACGATTCTCAATATACCCAGAAGAGGCGTACACAGAACCTGTTAAAGCCCTGGACGACCAAAACTAAAGTATATTGATTGTCGCAAGTATTAGCGGTGCAAGTCTCAGGTTAAGACCAAATACACCTACCCTAATTCGGACTTCCATAGACACATAGTCATACTACCAATGGAATTCTGAGGGGTCTATCCAGAGCAAAGCTGTTCCCGTACCATCGGTAACACAACCTCCTATTACACTTGCATGAGTATCCAATACCCAAATATATGAGAACTATGCCGTTATGCTCCCACAACGTGCACATGTGTAATACTAGTCTTTTACACATTATCGATGTCCAATCTCGATAATACTCTGACTAGGGATGTTTAATGATTAAACCTTTATGGATTGATACTGTCTCATATCATCTCAATCCAGAACTAATCATATGGACCTTCTATCATTTATACATCTTGGTAATCTAATTACAAATGATAAAAGGGCAATTTCCTTTGTCACATAGTTAATTTGTACAACAACACCATGATCTGTACAAATAGTGATGCTATGGGTCATAATTTTCTAAAAATCTCCCACTTGGCCTATAGCCAATCACTCAAGTGTCCTACACCCGAACTATGTACAGTTCGTTCAAACTTCTGCTGAGAAAAGGCTTTCGTCAGTGGATTTGCAGTGTTAGCATCTGATGCGATTTATTCGATCATCACATCGCCACGATATATGATCCGAACGAATCAGATGAATATTTGAAGTATATATCTGGATCGTTGATGAGACCATTAATTCTTTAGCTTGTGCTGAAGCCTAGCTCAACTGCTAACAGAACTACTCCTAATCTGATTAGGATTATTATCGATCCAAAAGGCTTCTATTGCTGCCTCAGCTACAACAATAATCTACTTTTGTTGTTTATTCGGCAACATGATCTTGCTTGGAAGATTTTCAGCTCACTATTCCGTTATTCAAACTATATAGTACCTTTGTTACGACTTATAGTCGTTTTTATCGGTTAGCAAACTTGCAACGGTGAACCCAGTCACTTCAAGTTCTCCTTCTCCATAGTATAAGAAAGCATCCTTAGTTCATCTAAGATACTAAAGGATGTTCTTAACATCAATCCAGTGACTATCACTTGGATTGGCCTGATTGTGACTCCATATGCTCAAAGCATATGAGACACCAGGTCGCGTACATTTATTTCAATGTATGAGTTCTCGGAGAGTGTCAACAACTTTGGGATCTATCCTAGTAGATCCTTATTCCTAGAATAAAGGTTGTTTCTCCCAAGAATTCTAAGGATTATTTTTCATGAAAGCCAAGCTCTCACCGATTGTATTATGGGAATATCATTTCCAAGAAATGATATGTCATCATTACTTAGGACAGTCACTTTCACTGCGCTCCCACTAACCTCCTTATATACAGAAGAATCATTTCGTTTTGAATTAAATCATATACCATTATGATTACATCAAACGATAATTCCAAGAACGCTATGCTTGCTTCAAGACATCCATCACTTGAATGATGTGTGATGTGACGCGTGATGTGACTTGTGGGCCGCACTTGAATTCGAAATGCGAGTTGGACCGCAAACACTCCCGGGCTCGGGTTCGCTAATTCCGAATTAACGAATTTTCCGTTGCGACGTAATTAAAACAAATTCAATTAAATAATTTTGCCTAGCAAAATTATTATTCACGTCGCAAGCAAATTAATTCTAAATTAACTCGTTCGCCCGAATTAAAATCTAATTTTAATTCCACGTCGAAATCTAATTTCGTATAATATATCGAATATATTATTTTATCGATTAATTCCAAATTAATCGTTCTCTCTCTCCATTAATTAATCCCAGATTAATAAAGTGCGAGTCAGACGTCATCGGTGAATCTTTGGGAAGCGACCCATGAGATCCCCAGATATGTTGGCAGTAAATCCGGTCGTCGGACTATCCGAACATGTACGTACCTAGTACTACATTTTTACTTATTTATAAGACATGGTTGGCTTCTAGCAAAGCACCGTGCCTACCCAATTCTCCAGAAATATTCTTAAAGGAATATGTGATCTATATCAGGCGTAGTATACGTAGTATTACGTATTACGATCCAGTATCGGATGTCACGTGCTAGGCTTGGGGCTGGAATTGTGTCTGCCCCGTACGAAGCACATATCGGATCTCTAGTAACTAGTCTCTATAATCGGATAATCATGACCTAGTCATATTATCCCGATGACTACAGTACAAAAGAGCACCAGTTCCGTATCCAACGTGATCATCATCTCCACTATGACTGGAGTGATACTTCCATCTTGACATCACACCCAATACACTACGATTCTCAATATACCCAGAAGAGGCATACACAGAACCTGTTAAAGCCCTGGATGACCAAAACCAAAGTATATTGATTGTCGCAAGTATTAGCGGTGCAAGTCTCAGGTTAAGATCAAATACACCTACCCTGATTCAGACTTTCATAGACACATAGTCATACTACCAATGGAATTCCGAGGGGTCTATCCAGAGCGAAGCTGTTCCCGTACCATCGGTAAACACAACCTCCTATTACACTTGCATGAGTATCCAATACCCAAATATATAAGAACTATGTCGTTATGCTCCCACAACGCGCACAAGTGTAATACTATTCTTTTACGCATTATCGATGTCCGATCTCGATAATACTCTGACTAGGGATGTTTAATGATTAAACCTTTGTGGATTGATATTGTCTCATATCATCTCAATCCGGAACTAATAATATGGACCTTCTATCATTTATACATCTTGGTAATCTAATTACAAATGATAAAATGGCAATTTCTTTTGTCACATAGTTATTTTGTACAACAACACCATGATCTGTACAAATAGTGATGCTATGGGTCATAATTTTCCAACAAACACTTAGTAAGGGTGTATCTTCATCATATATGATATTTGATCTTGAGAGCTTCTTCAAGAGGTTAGACCAAAGATTTGATCAGATGTCCATTAAGGTGGGGGATATGGTAGATGATGTTAAGCATAGGCTTAAGAAGGAGTTCGTACAGTCTAGTGAAGCTAAACCTATTAAAATAAAGTTCAATAAGGCAAGCTCTAATACTCCAAGACCACATGCGCCAAGGCCTGATGAGCCGAGGCAACCACCTATGGATGAGTATGAGGCGGAAAATGTATTTGATGATCATGGGTATGATGAAGTCGATTATGCATCAGATTTTAAGAGATTTCGGCCTAGCTATGAGAGGCCTCATAAGGAAACTAAGAGGACAATGAAGGGAGCGAAAGGAAGAGGATGATGATCTCAATCATATCAAGGTGACTATTCCTCCATTTCAAGGGAAAAGTGAACCATAAACATATTTAGAGTTAGAAAAAATGATGGAGCTTATCTTTGGTTGCCACAACTATTCAGAGTATAAGAAGGTTAAGCTTGTTGTGATAGAGTTAATGGATTATGCGATTATTTGGTGAGATTAATTAGTGACTTCCTACAGAAGAAATTTTGAAGCACTAATCCGAACATGGCTCGAGTTGAAAAAGGTGATTAGAAAATAATTTATGTTTGGCCATTACTTTTGTGACATTTATCAGAAGCTTCAAAATCTCACACAAAAATCATGTGGTATGTAGGATTATTATAAGGACATGAAGATTGCCTTAATTAGAGCCAATGATCACGAAGATAGGGAGGTTACAATAGCTCGGTTTCTAAGTGGGTTTTATCGTGACATAACTGTAGTAGTAGATCTCCATCACTGTGTGGAATTGGAAGACTTAGTCCATATGGCCATTAAGGTAGAGAGGAAAATAAAATAGGCAGCTCCAATTAGGGTTACTCCAAATACTCAATGGAATCCTCATTGAGGTAATAATGAGAAATGAGAGAGGTTTGCATCCAAAATCCAAATAGAGATACCTAAGGGTAGATTTGATCCACCCAAGCTTAGGGATAGTTCAGCCAAGCCAAGGGCACAATCCATAACTCTAAGCCGTAATATTAAGTGTTTCAACTATTTAGGGCTTAGACATTTGACTAGAGAGTGCCCTACCAAAAGGGTAATGATTACACATGTCGATAGGGAGTGGATAGCGCGAGTGATAAGAATGATATGCCTTCATACATGCTTGATTTGGTTGATACCGATAATGATAAAGGGAATACGCATGAGCATGGAGTGAAGGTAGTGGTTACACATACTGCCGAGGGAAAGGTGATGAATCTAGTGACGCAACGTGCCTTGAGTACTCGAATGAAGATAGATTATGTAGAGTAATAACAAGAAAATATTTTCCACACTTGTTGTTCGATAAAAGAAAACCTTTGTAGTGTGATTATTGATAAAGGTAGTTGTACCAATGTTGCTAGTTTGGCCTTAGTAGAGAAATTAGGGTTAGCCACTTTAGCACACTTTAGACCTTATAAGTCGTGATGGTTAAATGTGTGTGGTGAGATGAGGGTGACTAGACAAGGGAGGGTACCATTCTCAATTAGGATTTATAGTGATGAGGTCATGTCGTACCAATGCATATGTGATATTTTTTATAAGGTCGGGCATGGTGTAGGCACTGCATTTTTGCATATAAGTCCCGATGATGAGTCTCACATGAAGGCACTACCATTTAAGTTGTGGAAGCCGCGAGAAACGGACGTCGGAAGGGAAAAGTCAGAAATTGACACCCTGTTGGATTTAATTCGCTTGCCTAGCTTTGGGTTTGCTCGCTGAACCTCTGTTTTAACTGTTAGCCTTGGCCCAAAACCCCCGCAAGTCACACACCAAGCCCATACATCATCCAACCACACACCAAGCCCACTAAAACAAACCAAACCCCACGCCCAAAACATTCCAAAATAACAAAATCACACATTAAACATATGCTAAAATCAAGACAAATCACATTCCCAAATTAAAGAGATCAAATCAAATCAAATTAAATCATATTCCTAATTAAAAGAGATCAAATCAAATCAAACCAAATCACATCCCTAATTAGATAGATTTTTCATTATAGCACACTAATTAAAATATCCCTTATAATTACACAATATCCTTTCTCTATTCACATAAGGTAAACCCCAAACCCTTGCCTATAAAAAGAAGCTTAAAGTACCCTTCACACTCTAGCACATTCACGCATAACACAAAGAAATTCTCCTTGCAATTACCATGAACAAGCAAACACAAACACCCTTCAAATAGCCCTCAACACAACCCCTAACCTTCACGCAAATACTCCTCAACACAGCCCCTAATCTTCACGCAAATAGCCCTCACGCAGCCCCCTAACCTTCACGCAAATAGCTCTCACATAGCCTCATAACCTTCACTTAAACAGCCCTCACACAGCCCCTGACTTTCACGCCTAAACTGCCCAGCAAACTCCCTGAAAAAACCACAAAAAACCGCATAAAAATCTGCCCAGTAAATCCCTCTATTACAACCGAAAATCACAGTCGAGAAACAGCCTCTACATCACCAAAAATCATAGCCCTGAAACCCCTTCAATTATCGCAAAAACACACCCTGAAAATCAGCCTTCAATTACCGCAAACAACAGCCCAAATCACCTCTAAATTACACCTTCAAATAGTCCAAAAATAGCAGCAAAAATAGCAAATACAGCAGCCCAAAATAGTGGAAACAGCAGCCCAAAACAGTGAGGCAAATGTTTAACGTTCGAACATGTGCATTTTGTTTACCATTCGAACGCGTTATCAAATGCTACTCGAACATGTGCATTCTGTTTACCGTTCGAACGCATTTACGAATGCTACACGGATGCGCACGCACTGGATAGATTCCTTCATCATGTTTTACATGTTTGTTTCCTTAGTTATTTCTTTCCCCATCATATACTTAGTTAGCTCGTCATAATGTTTATGCTTTTACCGTCATTGTTTATTTACCTTTCCGTATTTATTTATTTATTATATTCATGAAATTATGTGCTTACCGTTATTTCGACTTACTTTTATGCATGCCAACTTAGATATAGGTAGTATGCAAACTTAGATATAGGTAGTATGCACACTTAGATGTAGGTTGTTGTTGTGTAGACTTGGTTAGATTATTGCACAAATCCATTCATTATAAGTGGCATAAGTAAGGGACCATTCCGAACCCAACGGTTTGAGGTCTTCCCTTGCGAGGGGTGAGTGCGGCCTTAAATCATTTTCCCAGTTCACACTGGGTGGCGACTCCATGTTATTTCTCCGATTTAGTTCCCCCGTGGGCTACTCTATACTCCCGACCGGGCCATGAGCTTGGAACAACGTCACCGATTTCTGTGTCCTACAGTCTGGAGACTCCACTAGGATAGAGAATCGGCCCCGAAATAATATATTGTAATGTTTGTGATTTGTGCTTTAGTTAACTGTGTCTACTGTGGGTTGAAGGGGTTTAATCAAAGGCATTATTAAGGCTAGGTAATGGTTTGGTGTCTTCCTTCATTCACTACCTTTTTATAAGGAAAAGTTGTGAAGGCACCTAGATAATCATTTACTAGTAGCTCACTGTGACGGACTAATTTGGAGGACTTGTTGTTTATTCCTTTCATCAATGCGATAAGAGCCTAAGAGGCTTGGGTATTTAAGAGAGTTCACTCCACCCCCCTCTGGGGAATCTTCAATAGGAAATCCATTTGACAGTCAGTCATACACTATAACTCATTGGCACGTACCTTACGGTATAAAAAAGGTGCGCTCACTTGGTCGCTCGAACCCTTGAGTGGGGAGTCCTAGTTGTGGGCAATCCTTCACCAGCGGGAGCCTTTGTCTATACCTCTATAAACCCGCATATGAACTGTAGTTGTAGGACCAATATAAACTATTCTATTATGCTTGTGTTTAGGACTATCATCATTTGGATTCAGTTGGACCTTTCGTCATGAGTTGTGAACTTGTTGGGCCATTTAAACTAGGACGAGCTTGCCTCTTATGACAATCGGGCCAAAAGCTTCTAAAATGTCGATGGGCCATTTTATGTTTTGACCCCTTATCATTTGAAGTTGTTTAGCCATGTTATCGTAAAAGTGTAAACATGTTGGGCCTTTTCAACTGGGACAAGTTTGCACCACGCAATAGTATGATTGAATGCTTTAAAATGATTGCGGGCCGACTTACACAATCCATGCATCACACGCATACATGCTGACTCAGGGTTTTAAAATACATCATAGATATCCGTTGGGTTAGAGAAGAAGGAAGACTCATCAAAAGGCCTTTAGCGAACATGAGCGAATCAGTTAACGAGGGATCTCGTATGGATCAACTGGAAGCTAATCTCACTAAGGTTACCGAGCAACTGCAAGCTTTGACCACTGCTATGACTAATATGGCTGTGCCCCGCGCTGCGGGAGGCTCTGAGAATGAGAGGCGTGAGGGCCCTCCGAGCGGGTTGAATGATGATGTCCTTGTCTTTGATAATGACATGGCTGAGTATGCCGCAGGATAGATAGCCGGGTCTCAAATCGAATTGCAGAAACTCCACGATCAGGTGGAATCGGTTACCCGCAAGTTGAAGGGTAAGCATGAGGATTTGTTGGATTATGAGGCGATGACTTTTGAGGAGCAGCTGCCGGCTCAGTTCAAAATGTCTAAATAGCCAAGTTCAATGGGAACAATGATCCGAAGGTCCATCTCCAACAATATGTTTCTGTAATGAGTTCCATTGGCCTGTCGCAGCATCAGGTTCAGAAGATGTTTGGGATGTCGCTTGAGGGGGCACCCGTAGTGTGGTACTATGGCCTTGAAAGGAAGGTTAGGGAAGATTGGAGGGAACTGGCAGAAGCCTTTCTAAAACAATATGTCACGGATTTGGAGATCGACTTGTCGCTTCGCGACTTGGAGAATACCAAGCAGAAGCCGGAGGAGAGTTTCAAAGATTATGTGGACCGCTGGAGAAGCCAGCTTCTGAAAATGCAGACTCGGCCCTCGGAGAAGGACCAGATTAAAATGATCATTAAGGGCACCAAGCCCTCTATCTATGGAAAGCTGAGGAGGATAGCCTCTATGATTACTGATTTTCGACAGTTGAGGGAGACTGTCATTGACATTGAGGAAGAAGAAGAGGAGAATAAGAAGTTCTATGGCCAGAATATAAGAACTTTCGGGGGGCCTTCTGAGACCAAGCCTGCTACTGCTGAGATAGCTGTCGTCAGAAACAGGCGATTCTCCAATCTTGGTAGAACTTTTTCAAAAGTGTTTAAAAAGATGAAGATGCAAGGACTCCTAGAACCCCTAGAGCCTAAACCACTTCCAAATCCTCCCCCACCACACCTCAACATGAAACGTTATTGTCACTTCCACTAGCAAAATGGTCATGACATCGACAGCTGTGCCCGCCTCAGACATGAAATCCAAGACCTCATAGACTCCCATAAAATACCCGACCCTGAAAAAGAACAACCCAACACACACAGAAATCCTCTACCAAACTACCACTCCGTTCCACCACCCACCTACATGATCAACTTCGGCTTGCCCGAAAACTTTATCCTCCAAACTCTCAACCACCCAGTTTCTTTCATGGGGATAAGGGATGACAGCAGTGGAGAACCATAGGTCGAGGAAGAAGGCAATGCTGCGAATGATGAAACTGTTCTTCCTGGTTTATTTGATTGCAATCCTGCATTTTTAATAAAGACATTGATTTCGTCTACTTGTTCGAATCTTTTCCTTAATAATAATAAAGACGTTCATTTCGTTTACCTGCCTGAGTCCCTTCCTTTCAATCTGCACGACGTAAGTATATTTGACAAAAGCATTCAACCCTGGTACTATGATACTCAGCGATACTTAGAACACGGAGAATTCCCGAAAGAAGTAAGCAGAAAAGACAAGATAGCCACTCAGAAGTGGCTTCTCAATATGTGAGTTTGAAGGGAGAACTATACAAAAGACAAGCGAATGACATTCAGCTGAAGTGTTTAAGAAAAGAAGAAGCTCGAAAGGCAATAGAAACAGTACTGCCGGTGGAATTTGAGATACAGTCCATGAGGGTATTAGCAGAAGCAGAGTTACCTGAACAAGAATGGGCCTCGCAGAGATTTGATTAGTTGGTGTTTCTCGATAAGAGGAGAATGAAGTCCTTGCATCACATGAAGATATACCAGAAGAGGTTGGCTCGAGCATTCAACAAGAATGTGCGTCCTACAAAAATCAGAAAAGGGTGTCTGGTGCGTAAGCAGTCGAAGTCGTCGACGACAGACCCTAGAGTAAAGTTCAGACCCAATTGGGAAGGACCCTACATAGTCCAGAAAGTAATGGGAAACGGGGCAGTGAGACTGTCAGACTTGCAAAGGAATGAGTTCACTGAGCCGATCAACGTGGATAGATTGAAGCAATATTTTGCCTGAGGAAAAGAAGACCGAGCAGTCACCGGCAGAAGACCTAACCCAACGGAATAGGAAATTCATTCATGCATGCATGCATACACGTAACGTACTTGCAATTTTTATGTTTGTTTTGTGTTTGCAGGTTTCAAACAAAAGAGAAATGAACAATCACCAGAAGAGAACTGGCAGGAGGAAACTATAAGCATATCTGGGGGCGATCAGAGACATGCGTAGGCACATGGCGCCAAGGAGTACAATGAGGGTCTAACCCATCAGGAACATGGAGTACCACCACACATGCATACATACACATCGCATGCATGTGTTTTTTATTCTGCTGTTTTGTTTGTGTTAACAGGTCTCGAAGAAAAGAAGGAAAATGGAAAAATACAAGCAAGCTGAGAGCAACAAAACAATATCAATAGTTTTCAGAAATGGATCCCCAGGGTTGAGGCCTGCGTATAATCATCAGTTTTGGGAATGAACCCTCAGGGTTGAGGCCCACGTTACCATCAGTTTTCGAGAATGAATCCTAATGTCAAGGATCACACTATCAGCAGTCGAAAGGAAGAATTCCAATGAAAAAAAAAGAGAGAGAGAGAAGTCCTTGATGGCTAGGCATATGTCTGATGATAAAATTGTTTGCGAAAGGATGAAACCTTGGAAACGATAAGTGCAAGAGGTGCTCTCATCCTGTATTCTGAGTGGTTGATCTCGGCTAGACTCGCGAGCACTTGATTACAGGATCTTAGCAGTGGAAGCCTGAGTAGTCGATGAGATGACTAATTGAAGAGATGGCGGATCAATGAATGACCGTTTTCCTAGATGTCCATCATGGTTTACTTATGCTACGATATATGATATGGTTGGAAACAAAGAAGAAGTCTTTGAAAAGAAAAGGAAAAAATAGACCACCTATAACCGATAATCGTGAAGCTACCCATGGGCGAGTAATGGGACCACCATGAGGAGAAATGCTACCTTAAAGGGTAGGTGTGTCGAAAAAAGAGAAAGAAAGAAAAGAGAAAAAGAAAAAAAAGAAAAAAAAAAGTTCAAAATGAAAAGAAAAAAAAAGACGAAAGAAAAAAGAAGAAAACCATATCATGTCAAGTACGAAGAAGTAATCACAACGTATGATCAAGACATCTCGGTTGGTTAGACCCACTGATCCAATTCTCCGAGACAAAATCATCGAGTTGGCTTACTTAAGGATTAAGCTGGGAAAGAGCCTTAACACACACACACTAGGAGTCTAGTTCAGATCATTCATGCAGACAATCGGATTTTGGTGTATTAAATACTTTGAAGGTTCTCTGGTTTCAACACGAAGCATCCGTTGAGGATGAAAAAAATGTCTAAGCCATCAGGATTATCTCGTGAGAGGCAAATACAACATGTTAATATGCAACATCCACATCAGTATCAGTTTGGGGGCGAGGCCCACATCAGTATCAGTTTGGGGGTGAGGCCCACATCAGTATCAGTTTGGGGGGGGAGACCCACATCAGCATCAGTTTGGGGGTGAGGCCCACATCATCAGTATCAGTTTTGGGGATGAATCCCAGGGTTGAGGCCCACACATCATCAGAATGCCGGGTATGGCACTCCGAGTATGGAGACACAACCGCGACACCTCGGGTATGGGGTTTAGCACGCCGGGTATGGCACTCCGGGTATAGAGACACAACCGCGACACCTCGGGTATGGGGTTTAGCATGCCGGGTATGGCACTCCGGATATGGAGATACAACCGAGACACCTCGGTATGAGGTTTACCATGCCAGGTATGGCACAACCAGATCAACTCAATTCAAAGCAACAAGCAAGTCAAGCAGCAGCTGGCCAGCCAGGTAAGTAAAAATGCATTGCATAACTTTGATAGGAATGTCATTGTCACACACTACACAAGTCCCATCAAAGTGGGGGCGACTGTAGGCACTGAATTTTTGCATATAAGTCCCGATGATGAGTCTCACATGGAGGCACTACCATTTAAGTCGTGGAAGCCATGAGAAACGGACGTCACAAGGGAAAAGTCAGAAATTGACACCTTGTTGGATTTAATTCGCTTTCCTAGCTTTGGGTTTGCTCGCTGAACCTCTGTTTTAACTGTCAGCCTTGGCCCAAAACCCCCGCAAGTCACACACCAAGCCCATACATCATCCAACCACACACCAAGCCCACTAAAACAAACCAAACCCACACGCCCAAAACATTCCAAAATAACAAAATCACACATTAAACATATGTTAAAATCAGACAAATCACATTCCCAAATTAAAGAGATCAATCAAATCAAATTAAATCATATTCCTAATTAAAAAGATCAAATCAAATCAAACCAAATCACATCCCTAATTAGATAGATTTTTCATTATAGCACACTAATTAAAATATCCCTTATAATTACACAATATCCTTTCTCTATTCACATAAGGTAAAACCCAAACCCTTGCCTATAAAAAGAAGCTTAAACTACCCTTCACACCCTAGCACATTCACGCATAACATAAAGAAATTCTCCTTGCAATTGCCGTGAACAAGCAAACACAAACACCCTTCAAACAGCCCTCAACACAGCCCCTAACCTTCACGCAAACAGCCCTCAACATAGCCCCTAACATTCACTCAAATAGCCCTCACGCATCCTCCTAACCTTCACGCAAATAGCCCTCACGCAGCCTCTTAACCTTCACATAAATTGCCCTCACACAGCCCATAACTTTCACACCTAAACTACCCAGCAAACTCTCTGAAAAACCACAAAAAACCTCATAAAAATCTGCCCAGTAAATCCCTTTATTACCACCGAAATCACAGTCCAGAAATAGCCTCTGCATCACCAAAAATCATAGCCCTGAAACCCCTGCAATTACCATAAAAACGCACCCTGAAAATCAGCCTTCAATTACCACAAATAGCAGCCCAAATCACTTCTAAATTACACCTTCAAATAGTCCAAAAATAGCAGAAAAAATAGCAGAAACAGCAGCCCAAAACAGAGGAAACAGTAGCCTGAAATAGCGAGGTAAGGAAGGAAAACAACGAACCAGTGAACCAGAGGAGTTGCAGAGCATTAACCCTTCCGACGGTCGCATATGCACTTCCAAGAGACGACTTAAGATGTTAGAGCTGGTGGCACCTTTTTTATTTATCCCCGTTCTTTTGTTATTATTTCTTCGCATGTGTATTGTGAATTCATGAATGTTGTGGCCATGGGATGAATGAAATATGTGTTATCTCTTGTGGTATATCGGATGGAAACCTAGACGTAAATTTCGTAACTAAATCCGAATGGACGGTAATGCGGTCTGTACTTGGGAAACAACTCCACGTACCACTTGAGAGACACAATATTTCGTTTCATCCAATCTTATGTTTATTCTTGATTTAATCATTTAGTATGTTATTTTCCTTTATGCATGATTTAGCTGTTTAGTATCTTCTTTTTTATGCATGATTTATGTGTTTATGTGATTATAGGTATCATTTTTGGGATTCTGTTCGAACGTGTTATCAAACGCTACATAAACGTATGTATTCTGCCTCGGCTCATTCGAACGCTTTATCAAACGCTACTCGAACGCATGAATTCTGTTTACCGTTCGAATGCTTTATCAAACACTACTCGAACGCGTGCATTATGTTTACTGTTCGAACACGTTTACGAACGCTACGCGGACGCGCACGCACTGGATAGATTCCTTCATCATGTTTTACATGTTTGTTTCCTTAGTTATTTCTTTCCCCATCATATGCTTAGTTAGCTCGTCCTAATGTTTATTCTTTTACCGTCATTGTTTATTTACCTTTCCGCATTTATTTATTTATTATGTTCATGAAATTGTGTGCTTACCGTTATTTCGACTTACTTTTATGCATGCCAACTTAGATATAGGTAGTATTCAAACTTAGATATAGGTAGTATGCACACTTAGATGTAGGTTGTTTTTGCATAGACTTGGTTAGATTATTGCACAAATCCATTCATTACAAGTGGCATAAGTAAGGGATCATTCCGAACCCAACGGTTTGAGGTCTTCCCTTGAGAGGGGTGAGTGCGGCCTTAAATTATTTTCCCAGTTCACACTGGGTGGCGACTCTATGTTATTTCTCCGGTTTCATTCCCCCGTGGGCTACTCCGTACTCCCGACCGGGCCGTGAGCCTGGAACAGCGTCGCCGATTTTTGTGTCCTACACATGGCTGTAATGACCATTAGTTTTTACTAATGTATACAACTGTACTATTATGAAAGGGACAAAGGCACATAAAATAAATTATATTAGACTCAAATATACTCATGGAATGACTTTGGGGAAAATCGGTAAATTTTTCGAAGTCCCGGGACGAGACTGTACAGTGTTCCCTTTAGACAGCCCGTGGTATTTGGGTCATAACATTTTCATATGAATTTTTATTTTTATGAATTTTATATCATCAGAAATTTGAGATCGAGACCTACAACTTCCGCGTTGGATAGTTTTCCAAAATCGGAACAGAAATAGGTCAAAAATGCAAGTCAAAATTCAAATGAATAATGATTTCGGGGTCAAATGCAAAAATCTCAAATTTTCTACACACTTCTACATATTTCCCCAAACTTCTAAATATCAAGGTACCCCACTATATAAAGGGCTCAATATTCACTAATCACAAATTTTGGAAATAAAATTGAAAGGAGAAACCATGAAAAAGAAAAGAAAGAAGGAAGAAGAAAAAGAGAAAGAAATGAGGAAGAGAAGAAAAGAAAATGAAGAAGAAGAGAGGAAAAGAAAGAAGGAAGAAGGAAAAGAAAAATATTGAGGCAAGATGAGCATGGTGTTGGACAATTATGACCCATAGCGTCACTATTTGTACAGATCATGGTGTTGTTGTACAAATTAACTATGTGACAAATGAGATTGCTCTCTTATCATTTGTGATTAGATCACCTAGATATATAAATGATAGAAGGTATTTATGATTTGTTCCTGGATTGAGAATGATATGAGACAGTATCAGTCCACGAAGGATTAATCATTGAATATCCCTACTCAGAGTATTATCGAGATTGGACATCGATAAATACGTAAAAGTCTAGTATTACACTTGTGCGCGTTGTGAGGGCACAACGGCATAGTTCTCATATATTTGGGTATAGGATACCCATGCAAGTGTAATATGAGGTTGTGTTTTACTGATGGTACGGGAAACAGCTTCGCTCTAGATAGACCCCCTCAGAATTCCATTGGTAGTATGACTATGTGTCTATGGAAGTCCAAAATCAGGGTAGGTGTATTTGGTCTTAACCTGAGACTTGCACCGCTAATACTTGCGACAATCAATATACTTTGGTTTTGGTCGTCCAGGGCTTTAACCAGTTTCTGTGTACGCCTCTTCTGGGTATATCGGAAATTGTAGTGTGTTGGGTGTGATGTCAAGATGGAAGTATCACTCCAGTCATAGTGGAGATGATGGTCACATAGGATACGGAACTTGTTCTCTAATATGCTACAGCTATCGGGATAAAATGACAAGGTCAGGTTTATCCGATTATAGAGACTAGTTACCAGACATCTGACATGTGCTTCGTACGGGGCAGACAAAATTCCAGCCCCAGGCTTAGCACGTGATAATCCGGTACTGGATCGACATACACAATACTACGTATACTACGCCTGATATAGATTGTTTATTCCTGTAAGCATGTTTCTGTAGAATTGGGTAGGCATGGCGCTTTTCTAGAAGCCAACCTTGTCTTGTAAATTGGTATAAACGTAGTACTAGGTACTTACGTGTTCGGATAGTCTGACGACCGAATTTACTGCCAACATATCTGGGGATCTCATGGGTCGCTTCCCGAAGATTCACCGATGACGTATGACTCGCACTTTTATTAATCTGGGATTAATTAATGATGAGAGAGAAAATTAATATAGGATTAATTACGGAGATATTTTATCTGGGATAAGATATCATTTAAAGAGAGATAACGATTAATTTGGAATTAATCGATAAATTAATATATTCGATATATTAAACGAAATTGAATTTCGACGCAGAATTGAAATTAGATTTTAATTCGGGCGAACAAATTAATTTAGAATTAATTCGTTAGCGACGTGAATAGTAATTATGATTGGCATGATTATTTTATTAAATTAGATTTAATTACGTCGCAACGGAAAATTCGTTAATTTGGAATTAGCGAACCCGAGCCCGGGATTATTTGCGAGCGCATTCGGATTTCGAATTCGAGTGCGGCACGCAAGTCAAATCAAGCGTCAAATCATTAGTCGCATCAAGCGTCAAAATCACATGTCACTTTGAGTGATGTGACAAGTTGTCACTTGATTGATTGATGTTGGTGGTTAAGGGCATTTATTGCTTGACTTTTTGAAATTAAAAAAATGGTAAATGGTTAATTGATTTTGGAAATTATAAAAACCTATTACACATTTTTTATTCTCTCTCCTAAGCTCACATTTTGGAGCCTCTTTCTTCTCCATCTCTCTCTCGGCTTTACAGCCCTTTTTTTCTTCTGTTTTGGTTCACCGAAAATGGCAAGAAGGAGCTATGGAATTTTTTGGCAAAATTCCTAAGTGCTAGCACACTCTTGGAGACATACAAAGGTGATAGGGAACTCACTTCATGAGCTTGGAATACCATCACAAAAGCTTGGAGCTTGGAGCATGGAGAAAGCCGAAAATGAAGCCCAAACCAGTGAGTTTGCCGAGCTTCACCAACAAGGATGAAAAAGTTTTGTTCTTCGTAGCATCCAATCTGTTCGATGTGAGTATGATTCCGCCATTCTCCTTTGTTGTATTCACTTGTGTCTTGCTTGATAATGATCCTTGGACCTTAGAGAATCCAACAATGGTATCAGAGCCATATTGAGCATGAAAAGGATTTAGGGTTAAAATTGGGTAAAATGATTTTAAGCATGATTTGGTTGAATTGGATGATTGAGTATGCTTAAAACATGTTGAATTGAAGTTTGATTGGATCAATTTGAAGAAAATTGGTTTGGAACAATTTTGCCCCATTTTGGAGGCTTGGCCGAATCTTAAGTGCCCTAATAAGTCTTGGATTTTTGATTTTTTTATCATTAGATGTGTTGGAAATCATTTGGGGTTTTTGATTTAATGTTGATTTGGATTTAATTGGATTGAATTTGAATTGGACACAAAAACCCTCCAAAGCCGAGACTTGATAAGCATGTATTGGGTTTGATTTTTTGATCAAAATGTGTTGGACACTAATTGATGTAATTAAGCATGATTAATTGTACAAATTTGTGTTTTGGAAATATTGATTTGGGTAATTAATTTGTTTAATGCACTTTGTTTAATTAAATTAAGAAATTGGATTTTTGTAATTTAATTAAATTGGGCTTTAAATTGGATTTGGGCTTTAAGTGTTGTAATTGGGCTTATTGGGCTTGGTTGTACTAAGTTGGGTTTAGGCTAAATTGGTTGGATCCAATTGGGCCCAAAACCGCATCCATAAAGCCCAAATGCGACTAATGGACCTTTAAAGTTTAATTGGGCCTAATGGGCCTAAATTGATTTCTGGGCTTATGGGGTAACTCCAGGATTGGACTTTGGTTATTGGGTTTGACCCGAGTTGACCAAAAGTTCACGCCTTAAAGAAATTAATTAAAAGCCCATTGGACTTTAATTAAATTAATATTGGATATTAATCGGGCTTTGAGACCCGTAACAATTAAATTTGGAATTTAAGTCGTAAAGGTTTATTAATAATGTGTAATATTTAATTTGGAATTAAATAACGAATTAGTATTAAATACAAATTGAATTGGATTTAATTTTGTAGTTTAATTTAATTTGAGAATTCGTACTTTGAGTACTTATTCGCAAAATGAGTTTGACTCGCGCAAAATCAAATCGTTGTTTGAACATTGGATGGTCAGTAATTATCAGATTAATTAATTTGATTAGATTGATTGATAACATGCTTGTGTGAATACATGGTTGCGATGCATGAATAATGTATATCGGATGGATATTAGATGGTGTGGCAATTTTAGAAATTGTTGTAATAAATTTGATTTATTAATTGGACCTGCGTGTCCAGCCTTATCACCTCCATATTCTTTGTATTCTCTTCTCACCGATTCCCCACAATGTAAATGAGGTTTCTTTAGAAGTGTAGTGCAACGAGTAGAAGTGATATATGTGCTAGTGGGAGAGAGAAAGGGAGAGATTTGATCTATTATCAATGTGTAAAGTATCCATCCGCATATCATTATTATTTATTTATACGCGCTTTATTATGTGTTTAGAATGCATGTTTAAGGGTGTATGATGATGAGACCTTAACAAAGATAATAAATTGGTTGCCAATTTGCACGCGAAAAACCCTCAAACAATATTAAGCATTTTTCCTCCCATTGAGTGATTCTCACTCAAGATCCGAGACTGGCATTGGCTTGTTGGCCAAAGTCAAGGCCTTTGTCCGTCGAGGATGTGTTTGAATCACGAAGGCTTTGTTCCATATTGGTGTCTTGTCCAAGTTGTGGTTTGTTAGCCAAAGTCAAGACCACTTCTTGTCCATCGACATTGATTACGAAGCTTTCCATGGTTAATGGGTCGCGCTTAACTGGGATCACTAAGTTTGTTGTGCCAAAGCCAAGGCTTAGTTGATTCAGAGGAAAAGGGTTAGGTAATACATTGGATGTATTGGCATATATAAGATGTATGTTTCGGACTTCGATGTCCCCCTACTGGATCTAGGAATTGGATTGGATCCAATTGATCTTAGAGATCTACCTAGTTAATTATTATACAATTTGTTGGCCAAAGTCAAGATTGTGTGATATTTAACAGGATCCTAGCCCACTTGGAAACACGGTTTCCCGAGTACTCGACAGAGGGTTAGAGGCTCACCGAAAAATAGTGGGAGGCAAGAATTGAATTTGCAATATTCGTTTAATTACTTGCCATACGCGCTCAATCACAAATATCATTCGTCAAATGTATTAAATGTTAGTTGGACTAATATTTAAACGTTTTTTTAATAAACAGTTGGACTGTATTCAAACAATTCATTTATAGTTGATTTTATAATTGGATTATAGTAATCAATATAATTGATATATTAATTATAGTTGATTAAATAGTTGGACTATTGTAATCATTATATTTAATAATACCTAAATCGTTGATTAAATAGTTGGACTATTAGAATCAAGATAAAATTTAAAGATTGACATTTAAAACATAATCCTAGGGAAAATATATTTAAATGGTTTAATTTTCATATTGGGAATAAAAATTTCAGGATGGTCCTGGAAACTAATAAGTTACTTTATTTGATAAAATAACATATTAGGCCTAAGCCCAGAATTAAGCAAATAGTAGAGCATAATCTTTGGAAGATTTATGTGATGATAACTTTAGTGCTTAATCCATTAAGCTTGTCGCAGTAGACTCCTTAATTTCTTAATCAGAACTAAGGATTAGATCCTTAAAGTATGATAATGAAATTGAAGGATCTTAATAAATCTATCTTTAGATCTTAGAAGTACTAAATTGCAATAAATAACTCTTGGAGAGTTAATGACTATTCTCAAAGAGACAAAGTCAAAGTTTGCAATAAGGCAAGTAGCGCAAGACGCACATTACTTCAATATTCTAGAAACCCGAGGCTTGGCCAAAGGCTACTGGAATGTGAAAAATGGCAAAGGCAAAATCATTATATTCTTCTGGGAAGAAAAATGACATATCCCAGAATGTCTGTTTAATTGTGGCAAACGGGATCGCGGAAGCGTGACTGCCGTTTGGACAAAGCAGACATGAAGGAAATGAAGATGGGGCAAGGCTCTGACTTCAAATATGTTTGTCAACAATATGTTCATTACTAGCATTAAAATTGGATTTTAAATACTCAATGTGATACATAAATTATATGTATTGATGTTCAGAATCTGTTTTGAACAGGATACTGACTTCAATAGAGATTTATCTGCGAATCGAAAATGGGACGAAAGTCGTTGTTTTAACCGCAGAAACCTAATTTTAGGAACTACCCTCGGGTGTGTACCTAAATTTGGAAACTGTTATAATGTAACTAGTTTGACTAGAAACATTATCTCTATATCAGTGTTCAACCCGCTGCGGGTGAACCTTTATATCCTAGAACACTAAAGTTGTTTATTATATAAAGATGATATTGAGATAAACACATTAGATGTGAATGACAGAATTTATATTTTGAATATAAATAATATCTCAAACATATAACATGACAAACAATTAGCTCAAACTGATTTGATCAGATGAAACTTAATTGTGGCATTGTTATCTGGGACACAATTAAACAAGAATCGTATATCCACACTTTCGAAGAGTGGGTACTAGGACAAATTTGATTTAATTCAAATAAAGTCTACGAATCTAGTTTATTGGGCAAAGTGCCTAAAATACTATTTACTTGGTAAAAGTGTAAATGCCACCGATCTGTTAGCCCTAGTTCATAGTGAAGCAAGTGGGCCCATGTCTAGCTAGGCTAGAGGTGGATATGAATATTTCGTGACCTTTGCGGATGTGGCATTGCGTTATGGTTATGTGTCTCTTTTGAAGAACACAAATCAGAAACTTTTACAGTTTTGACACGAAATAGACAAACAGATCGGGTAAATTATTAAACCGTCACGATAAGACCGTAATGGAAAATACTTAAGCAATAAGTTTCTAATATACTTGAAAGAGTAAAATATTCTTTCAAAGAGGACTCCTCCCGGAACACGTCATCCTGACGGTGTGTCTGAACCAGAGTAACCGAATCTTGTTGGACATGATTAGGTTAATCATGAGTCGCTCTGAGCTACCATTTCCTTCAATGGATAAGTATTAACAGTGCAAAACTTATATAGAATAAGGTTCTATTAAAAATCTATTTGACATAATTCATAGTAGATATGAACAAGAAAGAAACTGGGTTTTCTCATTCCTGATAATTTAGGTATGCTAGGCATATGTTTGGATGATACCAAACTAAATCCCAATTTGGATAAGTGCCAAATGTAGGTTATCCTAGGGATACCAAAGTATTGTACATATACAACTCATAAGAGAACAATGTAATTGTTGCTTACCATGCGGTTTTCCTAAGAGGAATACCGATATGCAGTGGCCAAATTCAAGACCACTTCTTGTCCATCGACATTGATTACGAAGCTTTCCATGGTCAATGGGTCGCGCTTAACTGAGATCACTAAGTTTGTTTTGCCAAAGCCAAGGCTTAGTTGATTCAGAGGAAAAAGGTTAGGCAATACATTGGATGTATTGGCATATATAATATATATGTTTCGGACTTGGATGTCCCCCTACTGGATCTAGGAATTGGATTGGATCCAATTGATCTTAGAGATCTACCTAGTTAATTATCATACAATTTGTTGGCCAAAGTCAAGATTGTGTGATATTTAACAGGATCTTAGCCCGCTAGGAAACACGGTTTCCCGAGTACTCGACAGAGGGTTAGAGGCTCGTCGAAAAATAGTGGGAGGCAAGAATTGAATTTGCAATATTCGTTTAATTACTTGCCATACGCGCTCAAACAAATATCATTCGTCAAATAAATTAAATGTTAGTTGGACTAATATTTAAACGTTGTTTTAATTAACAGTTGGACTGTATTCAAACTATTCATTTATAGTTGATTATATAATTGGATTATAGTAATCAATATAATTGATTTTAATCTATTAAATTATAGTTGATTAAATAGTTGGACTATTGTAATCATTATAATAAATAGTACCTAAATCGTTGATTAAATATTTGGACTATTAAAATCAAGATAAAATTGAAAGATTGACATTTAAAACATAATCCTAGGGAAAATGTATTTAAATGGTTTAATTTTCAAATTGGGAATATAATTTCAGGATGGTCCTGGAAAATAATAAGTTACTTTATTTGATAAAATAACATATTATGCCTAAACCCGGAGTTAAGCAAATAGTAGAGCATAATCTTTGGAAGATTTATGTGATGATAACTTTAGTGCTTAATCCATTAAGCTTGTCGCAGTAGACTCCTTAATTTCTGAAATCAGAACTAAGGATTAGATCCTTAAAGTATGATAATGAAATTGAAGGATCTTCATAGATCTATAATTAGATCTTAGAAGTACTAAATTGCAATAATAACTCTTGGAGAGTTAATGACTATTCTCAAGGAGACAAAGTCAAGATTTGCAATAAGGCAAGTAGCGCAAGGCGCATCCTACTTCGATATTCTAGAAACCCGAGGCTTGGCCAAAGGCTATTGGAATGTGAAAAAGGGCAAAGGCAATATCATTATAATCTTCTGGGAAGATAAATGACATATCCCAAAATGTTTGCCTAAATTGTGGCAAACGGGATCGCGGAAGCGTGACTGCCGTTTGGACAAGGCAGACATGAAGGAATTGAAGAACGAGCAAGGCTCTGACTTCAAATATATTTGTCATAAATATATTCACTACTAGTATTAAAATTGGATTTTAAATATTTAGTGTGATATATATATATATATATATATATATATTGATGTTCAGAATCTGTTTTGAACAGGATACTGACTTCAATAGAGATTTATCTGCGAATTGTAAACGAGACGAAAGTTGCTGTTTTAACCGTAGATACCTAAATTTAGGAACTACCCTCGGGTGTGTACCTAAATTTGGAAACTGTTATAATGTAACTAGTTTGACTAGGAACATTATCTTTATATCAGTGTATTATCCGTTGCGGATATACCTTTATATTCTAGAACACTAAAGTGTTTCATTATATAAAGATGATATTGAGATAAACACATTAGATGTGAATAATAGCATTTATATTTTTAATATAAATAAATCTCAAATATATAACATGACAAACAAATAGCTCAAATTGATTTGATCAGAAGAAACTGACAAGTGGCATTGTTGTCTGGGACACCATTAAACAAGACTCGTATATCCACACTTTCGAAGAGTGGGTACTAGGACACATTTGATTCCAATCAAATAAAGTCTACGAATCTAGCTTATTGGGCAAAGTGCCTAAAACACCTTTACTTGGTAAAAGTGCACCAATCTGTTAGCCCTAGTTCATAGTGAAGCAAGTGGGCCCATGTCTAGCTAGGCTAGATGTGGATATGAATATTTCGTGACCTTTACGGATGTGGCATCGCGTTATGGTTATGTGTTTCTTTTGAAGAACACAAATCAGAAACTTTTACAGTTTCGACACGAAATAGACAAACAGATCGGCTAAAATATTAAATCATCGCGGTTAGACCATGATGAAAATACTTAAGCAATAAGTTTCTAATATACTTGAAAGAGTATAGTATTCTTTCAATGAGGACTCCTCCCGGAACACGTCAGTTTGACGGTGTGTCCGAACGGAGAAACCGAATTTTATTGGACATGATAAGGTTAATCATGAGTCACTCTGAGCTACCATTTCCTTCAACAGATAAGCATAAACAGTGCAGAACTTATTTTGAATAAGGTTCCATAAAAATCTGTTTGACAGACTTCATATTAGATATGAACAGGAAAGAAACCGGGTTTCTCATTCCTGATAATTTGGGTATGTTAGGCATATGTTTGGATGATACCAAACTAGAACCCAAATTGGATAAGTGCCAATTGTAGGTTATCCAAGGGAAACCATAAGTATAGTACTTATACAACTCACAAGAGAACAATGTAATTGTTGCTCACCATGCGGTTTTCCTAAGAGGAATACCTATATGCAGTGGTAAATTGGAGGATAGTAAAACTCAATGAAAATCAGAGTGATACTATTCAAGGCACCGAATCTTAATGGAACATAAATAGTTCATCAAGGATGAAACTATTACCAATAATCTTCGAATACACAAGAACCGCGTAGGTCGGAGAGAGTCAGAAAACAACCTGGGGTATGGGTTTCTGATCTCACCTCATAAAGATGTCTATCTTATTGAGGAACACCAACTGACTACGTATGAGGAAGTGATACAAGGTATCGACTCCTTATTATGGCAAAGTGCCATGATATCCGAATTGGATTCCATGTATATCAACAAGTTTGGATACTAGTTGATGTACCGCAAGGCATTGTGCCTATTGGTACTATATAAGTCTTCAAGGAAGACATATATGGATGGCAACATACCAACGTATAAAGCTAGGCTTTTAGCGGAAATGTATCGTTATCAACATTGTGTTGATTACGATTCAACCTTTTACCTGTTGCCACGGTAAATCCATTTGGATAATGCTTGCTTCTGCTGCATGTTTCATTTATGAAATATGACAGCTTAATGGAAAAATCGCTTTCCTAAAAAGGAAACCATTTGGAGGATGTTTACAACATCTTGTCGGTTTTTTCGTATCTAAACTAGCAAACAAGGTTTGCAGGTTGTTCGATCCATGTTTGGATTGAAGCAAGCATAGGTTCTTGGAATTATCGTTTTGATGTAGTCATAATGGAGTATGATTTAATTCAAAACGAAAAGATTCTTGTGTATATAAGAGGGTTAGTGGGAGCGCACTGACAGTGGCTGTCCTATAAATAATGATAGTATATCATTTCTTGGAAATGATAGTCCCATAATAAATATCGGTAAAAGCTTGGCTTTCATGAAAAATATCTCCGAGAAACCGTACATTGAAAAATGTATGCGACCTGGTGTCTCATATGCTTTAAGCATATGGATTCACAATCAGGCCAATCCAAGTGATAGTCACTGGATTGATATTAAGAACATCCATTAGTATCTTAGAGAACTAAGGATGCTATTTTAAAATATGGAGAAGGAGAACTTGAATGACTAGGTTCACCATTGCAAGTTTCCTAAACCTATAAAAATGACTATAAGTCGCAAAACGGTACTATACAGTTTGAATAACGGAACAGTGAGCTGGAAATCTTCCAAGCAAGATATTGTTACCGAATAAACAACAAATGCGGGTTATTGTTGCAGCTGAGGCGGCAATAGAAGCCTTCTGGGTCGATAAATAAATCTAATTGGATTAGATATAGTTCTGTTAGCAGCTGAGCTAGGCTACAGCACAGGCTAAAGAATTAATGGTCTCATCAACGATCCAGATACATACTTCGATATTCATCTGATTCGTTCGGATCATACATCATGGCGATGTGATGATCGTATAAATCGCATCAGACGATAATCATGCAAATCCGCTGACGAAAGCATTTCTCAGCAATTTGAGCCAACCGTACATAGTTCAGGTGGTAGACACTCGAGTGACTGGCTATAGGCCAAGTGGGAGATTGTTGGACAATTATGACCCATAGCGTCACTATTTGTACAGATCATGGTGTTGTTGTACAAATTAACTATGTGACAAATGAGATTGCTCTCTTATCATTTGTGATTAGATCACCTAGATATATAAATGATATGAGGTCCCTATGATTTGTTCCTGGATTGAGAATGATATGAGACAGTATCAGTCCACGAAGGATTAATCATTGAATATCCCTAATCAGAGTATTATCGAGATTGGACATCGATAAATATGTAAAAGACTAGTATTACACTTGTGCGCGTTATAGGGGCACAACGGCATAGTTCTCATATATTTGGGTTTAGGATACTCATGCAAGTGTAATAGGAGGTTGTGTTTTACCGATGGTACAGGAAACAGCTTCGCTCTAGATAGACCCCCTCAGAATTCCATTGGTAGTATGACTATGTGTCTATGGAAGTCCAAAATCAGGGTAGGTGTATTTGGTCTTAACCTGAGACTTGCACCGCTAATACTTGCGACAATCAATATACTTTGGTTTTGGTCGTCCAGGGCTTTAACCGGTTTCTGTGTACGCCTCTTCTAGGTATATCAAGAATTGTAGTGTGTTGGGTGTGATGTCAAGACGGAAGTATCACTCCAGTCATAGTGGAGATTATGGTCACATAGGATACGGAACTTGTTCTCTTATATGCGGCAGCTATCGGGATAAAATGACAAGGTCAGGTTTATACGATTATAGAGACTAGTTACCAGACATCCGACATGTGCTTCGTACGGGGCAGACATACACAATACTACGTATACTACGCCTGATATAGATCGCTTATTCCTGTAAGCATGTTTCTGGAGAATTGGGAAGGCATGGCGCTTTTCTAGATGCCAACCTTGTCTTGTAAATCGGTATAAACGTAGTACTAATTACTTACGTGTTCGGATAGTCCGACGACCGAATTTACTGCCAACATATCCGGGGATCTCATGGGTTGCTTCCCGAAGATTCACCGATGACGTATGCCTCACACTTTTATTAATATGGGATTAATTAATGATGAGAGAGAAAATTAATCTGGGATTAATTGCGTAGATAGTTTATCTGGGATAAAATATCATTTAAAGAGAGATAACGATTAATTTGGAATTAATCGATAAATTAATATATTCGATATATTAAATGAAATTGGATTTCGAAGCGGAATTGAAATTAGATTTTAATTCGGGCGAACGGATTAATTTAGAATTAATTCGTTAGCGATGTGAATAGTAATTATGCTTGGCATGATTATTTAATTAAATTAGATTTAATTACGTCGCAACGGAAAATTTGTTAATTTGGAATTAGCGAACTCGAGCCCGGGATTGTTTGCGAGCGCATTCGCATTTCGAATTCGAGTGCGGCACGCAAGTCAAATCAAACGTCAAATCATTAGTCGCATCAAGCGTCAAAATCACATGTCACTTTGAGTGATGTGACAAGTTGTCACTTGATTGATTGATGTTGGTGGTTGAGGGCATTTATTGCTTGACTTTTTGAAATTAAAAAAATGGTGAATGGTTAATTGATTTTGGAAATTATAAAAACCTATTACACATTTTTTATTCTCTCTCCTAAGATCACGTTTTGGAGCCTCTTTCTTCTCCATCTCTCTCTCGGCTTTACAACCCTTTTTTCTTCTGTTTTGGTTCACCGAAAATGGCAAGAAGGAGCTATGGTATTTTGTGGCAAAATTCCTAAGTGCTAGCACACTCTTGGAGACATACAAAGGTGATAGGGAACTCACTTCATGAGCTTGGAATACCATCACAAAAGCTTGGAGCTTGGAGCATGGAGAAAGCCGAAAATGGAGCCCAAACCAGAGAGTTTGCCGAGCTTCACCAACAAGGTTGAAAAAGTTTTGTTCTTCGTAGCATCCAATCCGTTCGATATGAGTATGATTCCGCCATTCTCCTTTGTTGTATTCACTTGTTTCTTGCTTGATAATGATCCTTGGACCTTAGAGAATCCAACACATGGGAGACTTGAAGAAAGAACGAAATCAAGCAAGGAAAGAGGTAAGAAATTCATGACCCAAATTATAGAATTTCAAGTTTTGAAAAGTTAATGCTTGTGTAGTGTTTGGGGGCTTAGTTGTGATAATAATAGTTTGATTTTTTTTTGACATTAAAACAATAGAAACATTGATAAATCCCAACTTGTGGGTTTTGGGTATAACTTTGGGAAGTTTTTAAGATAGATTAAAAGTGGAGTTGTTGATGAATTGGTGGTTTAATAGATGTGAAATTGAGTGTAAGATGATGTATTGTGTATTTGTTTTTAGTATGGAAGTGTTGGTATGTAGTGGATTTTGATGTTTTGAGCTTTGGATGAACTTGGAAAAGCAAAACAGAATCCTGGAAACCCAGGTCGCGACGCTGAAGAGCTGCGCGTCATGACGTAAGAGGAAAATGACGACATGCTTCTGGACGCTGCACATCGCGATGCTCAAAGGTTTGCGTCGCGACGCGAGGCATAAAATTTCCCAGAATCAGTTTAAACCCCATGTTCTGCCCTAGAGTGCTAGAGACCACCCTCAAGGTCTCGTATCAGTTTGTAAACATATCATATATCAAATTATGATCATCATAAGCCTCATGTATATAATATATGGAAGTATCTTTAAGTATTGTGAAGTATCGAGGATTATTTTACAACATTGATGCTAATTAAGTTCCCGATCATAGATTATCCATAGGAATCGCAATCTCCTTCGACAAGAGATCCAGTGCCAGCCAGATTCCAAAACAGTGAGTAGACACTCTCTTTTTAAACTGACTTTTATTATGTTATTTCTATTTCAGACTTACATTTTTACGCTTTAGGGCGTTAGAAAATTTTCTTTACAGTTATTTCATACAAAGTTATGATTTAAGTTTTAAATGAGAAAATAGTCCTTTTAGTAAATGTTTCTTACAGTTTTGAGGTACAAATCTTGGTTTTATGTTTTCGGGGCATGGGGGAAAAACCCACCCCAGTATGTAACTTATACAGAAATGGAATTGACGGATAGAGACATGTGAACATGTAGAGGACTGGGGGATGGCGATATGTAACACCCCTAGATCCTAGAGCATGGCTAGGGGGACAGCGATACGTAACTCCACTAGACCCTTGTTTTAGAGCTTAGGTGGTAGCATAGATCCGTACCCCCAGTTCTAGTTTGTGGCTTGGGGTACGGAGAGACGTAACGCCCCAAGATCACCAGTTTCAGAGATAGTAGAAGCATGCTTTGGGGGATGGCGATACGTAACATCCCAAAGTCATGGATTTGCACTGCTGGCTATAGTTAGGCGTATGGGGGGACGGCGATACGTAACGCCCTCATACTTCAAGGTTTTTCAGATACAGAGTAGTTCATAGTGATCAGATTTTCAGTAAATAGTTCTTCAGAAATAGTTTTCAGAAACCAGAATTTTAAAAGTAGTTTTCAGAAAGACAAGTTTTATAAAAGGGATTTCAGAAGAAGTTTTTAGAAAAGAGTTTTCATATATAGATGTTTCTGACACTATGGTTTTAAAACCAAAAGCTTTTCTATATATTTTCAGTTTTTCATCCACTCACTTAGATCGTACAACGATCTAACCCCCCACTCCCAGTGTTTGATTTGCAGGTATTCCAGGAGGACGAGCTCGAGAGATGAAAGATATTGATGCAGTCGCTAGGCTTTGGAGTCCACCAGTCCAGAGTCAGAGAGCATAAGAGTTCAGTCAGAGTCAAAATAGAAGTCATGTACCCGTTTCTATTCATGTCATAGTCGTTGTAAAGACACATGTTTTATGTATACACTTTTTGGAGTTGAGCTTGCATGATAAGTTGTTGAGTTTGGGCTACGGTCCCTTACATACTATATATATATTGGAGAAAATAGTATCAGAATGGAATAGCAGTTATTAGAGTCAGAGGCTAATGGGGTTAGTACGGTCTATCCCATGCCGGTAGCATCTCTCAAATCAGGGATGTTACAAAGATGGTATCATAGCATGGTCTATAGAGTCAGTGACTGCAATGGGTAGAGTGTTGGGGTCTTGTATACAAAGTATGTCTGGGATACTTGTATGCGGGGCACTAACTCTCCAGTATCCGATCCTCGAGTACGTCCTCAAGATCTATAGACAAGTTAGTAAGCTTTCCTAGATCATTTGAATAGTATTCCTTACGAGGACAATTATACTCTAGATCCAAGTTAGGAATTTTCTTGAAGATATCCAGCCTATTACCAGAAATACAAACAAGCTACGAAACCATATGGTAATATTTTAAGAAAAGTACCCAAGGGAGTAGGGAAGATGAGTTATAAGGAAGAAAGAGAAGATGCATAGAAGCTTAAAATAGCTAGAGACAGAGAAGTAAATAGACATAAAGAAATAGAAAAAGTTTAAAGATACCCACCCAGAAAAGTAGAAAGAGAGAGAGAAAGCTAGAAGAAGAGTAAGGAAAGGTATAAGAATGTCTAAGTGATCAGAAGTAAGAAAGAAAGAGATACATAATCAAACTAGTATAGGAACCCATAGAAGCTAAGAGAATAGTAAAGCCCCAGCAAGTAACAAAATTTCCTAGTAGATGTAAGATTTCATCTCTCCTCAGAAAAGTTTCCTTCAAGCCAATTCAATAGCCACCAAGTACTTCGTATAGATAGTAAGTTCCCATAGTTACAAGGAAAAAGCCCGCAAGATAACAGAAGTAGGAAATCAAGGTTAGTCTTGAGAGTCCCAATGGATCGAGATGCCAAAGAGGATTTAGAGAATTCCAGATCCCCAAACCCAGACCTAGATCCACAAGCAGGAAACAAGAATGGTTAGTTACCTTACCCCAATAGAGACAAGACCTCAAACTATGTAGTCTTCGAACCCTCAAGTGGCACCAGATAAGGAAGTTGTCCTGATAGAGCCTACCTCATACCTACGTTACATTAGGAATAGACCCTACCAGGACACAGAGCACCAGAACAAGGATACCAAAGCCTGTCGAGACATAAGATATTTACCCTAGTCCCTACCAGCATAGGCATAGACGACCATAAGAAATTTGACGAAAGTTCACGTAGGATCTAGAAGGTAGATCACCCAGAAAAAAATTAAGGAAGTTTCGAGGTTATTAGGAAGAGAACCCAGTGTAGCCTAGAGAACAAGAAAATTCAGCACAAGGTTTGCAGCACTAGTAAAAGTCCACATATAAGACCAATACGGTAGGACCTAAGGACTAGCCCACCAGCCAGTAGAAAACCATGGAAGTATAAAAGAACAGACCCGTGAGGTTGAGGATATTTAGAAGTGATGAATATGGACCATAGAATAAAGTGCCATAGTTGTGATGGGTGGCAAGAGCAAAGAGCAGAGATTTATGAAATAGTCAGTAGAGCGAATCACCACTAGCCTCAGTAGCATGGCGTAGAGCCAAGGAATAGGATATGGAGACAACAAGAAGGAAACAGAAGTGGCAAGAAGATTTAGTACTTACAGTGAAATAAGAAAAAAAGTTTGGAGATAGTAAGATAAGTGAAGACCTCGGAGAAATCAATAAATAGTAATAAATCTTAAGATATGGAGTATTCAACTAGGTCCCCGCAGAACCAATGACGACCCTCCCTTCCAGAAACCTCAATTCTAGAAAGCGTGCAAATACCTAACCAGAGCGTCACCAAGCTTAAGTGTAAAGCAAAAATGCGTATTTGAAGATCCTTATAGGAGGAATATGCTCAACTTAGAATCTAGTAAATAGAAGGAATAATGAAGAATGGCAATTAACAGATTTGGTAGATTGGGAGATAACTAGACAACCAAATCGATAAGTCCAGTATAATAAAGATAAAAAGCATGAGATAGAATAGTATGATGACACAGTAAGTTGAATTAAGTTTGGAAGCCACCGATGAATTGATGAGCCCTTAAGGAAGTAAGGACTTAGAGGTACGAAAAGACCAGGAAAAATCACTCTTTGGAATATGGTGTACAACTTATACAGAGTCTCATTGTAGTGAGAAGGAAATACTAGGGTAAAGAGTGGCCCCTGAACCAAAAATTTAGTAAGAGATATCCTAAGCAATCAAGTTAATATAGTCTTCAGGAAAGTAAAGGTGTAAGAGTTCAAGGATCTGAGACAAGAAAGAAACCTTATAGCAGAGTAAGTTTTTTAAGGAAGAACAGCAAAAGAGGTTAGCAGAGTTCAGAGGGAGAAAACAATGACTTCGGAAGATTTAATAATAGAGGCTAAACAGAAAAGAGTACAGAGATGGCACGAGAAAGGTTTTAGAGACCATAAGTCTAGAAGGATTTTGCAGAAGAGGTGGTGTTTATAATAGTTGAAAATGATCGAAATTAAAGTTTGAGAAGGCAAACCAAACACTTTTAGCAGTAGTACCCTAGCGTAAGGAGAGATATCATATATATAAATTCATAAGAGTTCTAGGCTCATAGATAAGCAGTATGTGTATTTAGATCATCATAATTAGAAAACCTCGGGATAAGCTCCCACCCTCCCAACCCTCGATGGACAAAAATCATAGAAATGAATCTTCAGAGTTACTTCAATATATTCCCAGAAATAGGTGAAAGTATAGTAAAGGAAGATCAGATGCAGTTTAAGAACGAAATAAAGTAAGAGATAGTTCTGAGTAAAAGAGTTAAGAAAGAAGTTGATAAGATGGAGTAGTACATAAATAAAGTAGTAGTCAAGTAACAGATGAGATTCTAATGAACCAAGGTTTGATGAATGGTGAGTATGTAAATAAAAAGGACATTTCTTAGAAAATAAGACAGAGACATAGACCACATGAGTTCTTAATATAGCATAAGGCAAAACAGAAGGCAAGAAGAGTGCAAAGGAAAAAGTTTAGAAGTAAAGTTGCGGAGGCACAACGGCGGTAGTAAAAAGATACCCAATAAGTAAAGACAAAGTGTGTAACTACAAGGTTTCATAGTATCAAAATGCAACCAAAGATCCCCTACATGTTAGTTCACGTAAATCACATTAAGTACCCAACCCCAGACTTAGTTGACCAAACCACTACGGGTTTGGGATGGCCTAAGCCACGGGTATGGGTGGTTTGGTTGATGTGTAGAATATTACGAATCAAAGGGATAAGTTACTGCAAGTTGCGATTAGCATAAAGAGTGAATCCTCAAGGCATGTGATGTTCGAATGTATTTTAGAGATGACCATTAACAATACTAGAACATGGAAGGAAAATCAGTATGGAACACCGTAACTAAATTTATAGCAATAATGAACATAAGGTATGAAAGGAACATGGACTATAGCTAGAACCGAGTCGCCAGGGTCCCCATTTATAGCAAGAAGTGTTGTTTAAGCAAAAGTATGCATACAGTTCAGCTCCCAGCAAAGCTACCAGAACCCAAACAACTTAGTATAAACTCATTCGATGAACAACTATAAAGGACAAAAGGCATATAAAGAGTCAGACCTTGCATCACAGGGTCATAAGTTATACAGATAAGCAGAGGCAAGAGAATTGTAGCAAAAAACTGGTAAACAGCTTAGTACGAAAATAGATGTATATACCTTCCGGAGTCAAAGCCAAAGTAAAAGAACCCATTTAGAGAAGTGGAAATACCTATAGAGATAAAGAGCTGTAAGTAAAGTTGAAAAACCTAGCCCAATAGTTATGCGGAATACGTAAAAGGACATTGAGTTCTTAGTAAGAAGATTCTTAGAATATATCTTCTTATGGAATAAATATAACAAGTTTTAACAGTCAAGAAATAGAAGGAGTGGACATAAACCACAAACCTAGAATCATTCAGAACTGATAACTCATGTGGGTAATGAGCTAGAATAAGCAGAGTATAATGAAATATTTTGGAATAAAGCTCATTGGTGCATCCTAAGGACTTTAGCATGGCTGTAGTGTAAAGTAACCAGCAGAAGTTATAGGAATAGGATCAAGATTCCCCCTCTCGATCAAGAATTTAAGAAGCACAAGGTATGAAACAGAAGCCAAGATAATAGAAAGATTAAGGCGAACGTGAGTTAGTTCACAGAAAGGCAAAAAAAGTCCTAGAAGATGAAACAAGATAATTATGAGTATAAAGTCAGTTCAGCTACTGGTATAGGAAGAGAGCCCGTAAACCTTATGATCTATGGCAGGGTCCCAAGTTTAGAAAGGATTCGAGGAAGAATCCTATTTAAGGAATGGAGAATTTATAACGACCAGTAATTTTTACTACTGTATACAACTGTACTATTACAAAATGGATGAAGGCACAACAAATAAATTATATTGAGACTCAAATATACTCATGGAATGACTTTGGAGAAAATCGGTAAATTTCTCGAAGTCCCGGGACGGGACTGTATAGTGTTCCCTTTGGACAGCCTGTAGTATTTGGGGCGTAACGTTTCATATGAATTCCAATTTTTATGAATTTTACATCATCTGAAAGTGGAGATCGAGACCTACAAATTCCGTGTTGAATATTTTTCCAAAATCAGACCAGAAATAGGTCAAAATGCAAGTTAAATTTCAGATGAATAATGATTTTCGAGGTCAAATGCAAAAATCTCAAATTTTCTACACACTTCTACATATTTCCCCAAACTTCCAAATATCAAGGTACACCACTATATAAAGGGCTCACTATTCACTAATCATAAATTTTGGAAACAAAATTGAAAGGAGAAACAGTGAAGAAGAAAATAAAGAAGGAAGAAGGAAAATAGAATGAAATGAGGAAGAGAAGAAAAGAAAAGGAAGAAGAAGAGAGGAAAAGAAAGAAAAGAAAGAAGGAATAAGGAATAAGGAAAAGAAAAATATTGAGGCAAGATGAGCATGGGAGACTTGAAGAAAGAACAAAATAATGCAAGAAAATAGGTAAGAAATTCATGACCCAAATTATAGAATTTCAAGTTTTGAAAGGTTAATGTTTGTGTAGTGTTTGGGGGCTTAGTTGTGATAATAATAGTGTGATTTTTTTTTACATTAAAATAATAGAAACATTGATAAATCCCAACTTGTGGGTTTTGGGTATAACTTTGGGAAGTTTATAAGATAGATTAAAAGTGGAGCTGTTGATGAATTGGTGGTTTAATAGATGTGAAATTGAGTGTAAGATGATGTATTATGTATTTGTTTTTAGTATGGAAGTGTTGGTATGGAGTGGATTTTGATGTTTTGAGCTTTGGATGAACTTAGAAAAGCAAAACATAATCCTGGAAACCCAAGTCGCGTCGCGACGCAAGAAGAAAATGACGACATGCTTCTGGAAGCTGCGCGTCGCGATGCTCAAAGGTTTGCGTCGCGATGCGAGGCACAGAATTTCCCAGAATCAGTTTTAAACCCCCTCCCCCCCCCCCCAATTCTGCCCTAGCGTGCTAGAGACCACCCTTAAAGTCTTGTACCAGTTTGTAAACATATCCTATATCAAATTATGATCATCATAAGCCTCGTGTATATAATATATGGAAGTATCTTTAAATATTGTGAAGTATCGAGGATTATTTTACTACGTTGATGCTAATTAAGTTCCCAATCATAGATTATCCACAGGAACCGCAATCTTCTTCGACAATAGATCTAGTGCCAGTCAGATTCCAACTAAGCCCCCAAAGGCGGTAGAAAGATTGTCAATAATTAATCTAGATCTAAATCAAGTTTTGATCATAAGATTTCAATTTATTTATTATAATAGAAGTGAGTTTAATCAATGTTTTCATTATAAAAGCTTCACCCTTACCCCATCAGAAAATAAATTAGCTACTCATTTTGTAATTAAACATACTCGTAATTTTATTATTGAAAGAAAAAGACATTACAAAAAGCTTTAAGTAAATAAAGATACAAGAAACTCTCTCTCCAAGATCTATAGAGGAATCCAGAAAGAAAGTATGAAAATTTCTTCTGTTGGACACTTCAATTTATCAGCAGATTTTGGTCTGCGCGTAGCGCCTCAAAGGCTCTACGCATCGCGACGGAAGTGCCACGATGGGGACACGTGTCGAGAGATTGGCAGGTTCGGCGGCGTCTTCGTTTTATTAGGCGCGTCGTGATGCCAAGGTTCCACGCGTCGCGACACAAAAGCATAATTTATGTTTTTTCCCTTTTTCAAGTTTGGTTTGTCCTGTCGAGCTTCCGAGCAGTATTTTACCTATCAAATAACTTAAAATAACACTATAAAAATACTCAAAACATAACTTAAAATATTATTTCACAAATGTGTCAATTTAAGGGGATTGGTGAAACTATACGTGTAATATGATTGACTTATCGTATAATAAATATACATTTTTTAGTATTCATTACACCCCCCAACCAGTTTATTACTAGTCCCTAGTAATTCAAGCAGAATCTAAAAGAAGAAATTCTTATCTATGTCAACAATTGTTTTCTTTCTTTCTAAATGATCAAATAAATGAATTCTCATGTACTATTTACCATTCTTCTATATACTCATAAAACAAGGTATTAATCAATATATTGTGCCCACAATATCACAGGTATTTTTTGAAAAGAAAGTAATATTTTTGTCCTAAAATTACATTAGAGTTTACACATTTTGGCAGTGAAAGTTTATTTATAAACATATATTTAATCCATGTATCGAACTCTGGGCCAGTGACTCCCAAACCAGTTGGTTTTAGGGCACTAGGTGTTAAGACACCCTTACGGACTTAATTGCTCGGATCTCAGATAAAAAGTGTCCAAAGCATATCTTCAATCCATATATCAAACTTTGGGCCAATGACTCCCAAACCAGTTGGGTTTAGGGCACTAGGTGTTAAGACACTCATGCGGACTTAATTGCTCGCATCTCAGATAAAAAATAGTCTGATTCCCTTAAGCTTTCTTTTTAACCCTTGTAACGAGCTTTGGGCCAGTAATTCTCAGACCAGTTGGCCATAGGGTACTAAGTGTTAAAACACCCCTACGGACTTAATTGCTCAAGTTAAAAAGGCTACGGAAACGAACTTTATTCAAACTCTTTTTTTTACATATAAAAATTTCACTGCCTTTAGGTGTTACCTCCAACAAACTAGAGAACTGAATATTACAGAATTTTCATTTACCACCCATGATCATATGTTACCATGTTGTTGATAATATTTGTCAGATGAGCATATAAAGATCAAATTTAATCAATGTTATGAGAATTCACAAATTTAAATGATTCAAATAGAAAGGAACAACAAATAACTTGTTACGAATTATATTGAGATACGTCTCAGGAGTGAAAACTTCTTACACAGCCACCTCTGAACAATAATTCCACTTGGTTTAGAAAAAAAATTTGTTGTTAGTTTGTGTGTATATATATGGATATATATTCTTACACACAAAATAACAACAAAGTAAAAATCTTTTTTTTAAAACATAAATTTCACTTAAACATGAAAATCATCTAGTAAACTATCAATTAAACATGAGAATTATATACTAAAATATCCCCTCCCCCAACCAAAATGAGACATTGTCCCCATTGTTTAAAGAAAGAGAAGTAGAGTTTAGAAGATATCACTTGGTTATTGTGGAATTGACAGTTACAGCTACAACTAAAGATTACAAATTAAGGTCCAGGTTTACTTTGTGCTTTTTGCCATGATCGTTACCAGACCAGTTCAACTTGGAAAGAATAGGGTCGATTCTTGGTTCAAAAGCTAAGAGTTGGTCAATTAAATCATCAGCTTTTCTTACAGTTAGAAAGATATCTCTTACCGATTTTCTTTTGGCATCTTCAAGAAATAGAAAAAGAAAATCGAAAAATCCATTAACGTTAAACAGCCCAATGGGTTTTTGATGAATATTCAAGTTTGCCCATAACGCAACTGTGAATATTTCTTCCAACGTTCCTAGCCCACCTGGTAAAGTAATGAAAACATCAGCATGATTGATCATTTCAGTGAGTCTTTCAGACATACCTGGGACAATATATTCTTCTCCATTTGATTTTCCAATGATATTGTCTACTGTTAAGGGTTTTGGAATGATTCCCAAAACTTGACTGCCATATTCCTGTACAGCTTTTGAAATATACCCCATCAATCTAAGATTGCCACCGCCATATACTAAGTCCATGTTTATGTTTTCCATAACTCTACTCAATTCTCTTGCTCCCTCAGCAAATTATGGTTTAGTTTCGGAGCTAGTTCCACAAAACACACAGATATTAGTGAGTCGTTGTTTCGAAGTTGTCTCCATTTGTGCTATCTCCCTTAGCTAGATGTGTTTGAGAGAGAAGTGACGGTTTGAATTTATATAGCCTGAAAATGGTGAGTGAGAAATGCACTAATATCTGCAAAATGACAAATATCAGGAAAATATATCGTGAACAAAATGTTAGATATTGTCGGTAAAAAGTAAATCAAAATAGTTATTTAAAGTAAAGGAAATCAAAGCAATAATATATACTGGTATTTGTGATTTTGGCTCACATCTTCCTCTAGTCTTACGTCCAGTAATGGCTTAAATTCCCTCTATTGGTCGGGGATAGGCTTCTCATCCAACTTTCTTAGAAATTGACACACAGGGTCTTTTAAAGTCAGATTCCCGAGACTGTAATGTTGTTTTTCTTTATGAAATTGTGTGTGTAATCTGTGAATTTCACGATGAACATATCCACTAGGATGCGTCTCAATAATCAATTATATACCATTAAAAGGCTCCTTACTCAGTCCATCTCTAATGAATTGAATTTTATCTTCGCGATTATCAGACACCATTCCTAAAGAATGACAACGAGTGTTGCACGTACAACGTGAACACTTATAACAAACACCAAATTGTTTAGCTCTTCATTTTTTGGAATATGTGCTTTTCTCTGAACCAGACATGTAAGGAATGAAGGAGTCAGGTGACTCACCTGCCAAGCGAACTCTTGCTTCAATTACCCAACGAATATCACTAGGAATACCATGAATCATAAGAAGTCTTATTCTTTATGTGCGTGCTTTGTAAATTTTTGTCAGAGAATTTAAAGGAAGAGAAGGAAAATGTTTTCAGATGTTTGCAAGAGTTTCTTCCATGCCTTGGTTTGTAGGGTATCAGTAATTTTAGGAAACTAAAATAACTGATGTTGAGTCACAGAGTGCCATTATCCGCTGCTTTACCGAGGTGTAAGATAAAATAAAAAAAAATAAAAAATTCTACAAAACTAAGAGAAATGGAAGTTAGAGAAATACTAACAGAAAATAGAAGAAACTAAATCAATCAAGGTATACTGGGTTTGACAAGAAAACATTTTCTTGAAATTTTGAGCACTCCAAAAAAGGTTTCAGACGCTGTCCATTTACTTTAAATACATCACCATCCCTAGGATTCTCAATGTCAATTGCCTCATATGGATAAACGTGTTTCAAAATAAATGGGCCACTCTATTTGGATTTTAATTTTACAGGAAATAAATGAAGACGAAAATTATAAAGAAAAACTTTTTGATCAACTTCAAATATTTTTCGTGAAATTTGACTATCATGAAAGACCTTAGTTTTAGCTTTAAGAATTTTCGTATTCTCATATGAATCATTCCTTAACTCTTCAAGTTCATTTAGTTGCAATTTACGTTCATGACCAGCAATTTCAAGGTTTGAATTAAATTCTTTAATAGCCCAAAATGCTTTCTGCTCAAGTTCTACAGGCAAATAAAAAGGTTTTCCATAAACTAGACGATAAGGGGACATTCCCAAAGATGTTTTGAAAGCTATTCGATATGCCCAGACTGCATCAGTTAGTCAAAGAGACCAATCTTTGTGATTTTGGTTAACCATTTTTTCTAAGATTTGTTTAATTTCCCTATTTGCTAATTCAACTTGTCCGTTTGTCTGGGGGTGATAAGAGGTGGAAACTTTGTGTGTGACTCCATACTTTTTCATTAAGGACTCAAAGGGTTTAAAAGTGTTTACCTCCATCACTTATAATACCCCGAGGAATTCCAAATCGACTCAACATGTTTTCTTTTAAAAATTTGATCACAATTGTGTGATCATTGTTTAGACAAGGAATTCCCTCGACCTATTTTGAGACATAATCGACTGCAACTAAAATATATAAAAATCCAAATGACGGAGGAAATAGGCCCATGAATTCTATTCCCCAACAATCAAAGATTTTGATGACAAGGATGAGATTTTAAGGCATCATGTTTCTTTTTGAAATAGATCCCAACTTTTGGCAGTTTTCGCAAGTTTTGCAGAAAGTGTGTGTATCTTTAAAAATGGTGGTCCAATAAAATCCACACTGCAAGATTTTAGCAGCGATTTTCTTTAATAAGAAATTACCTCCACATGCTTCTAAATGACAAAACTGAATGACACCACTTATCTCATTGTCAGGTATGCACCGTCAGAAAATCTGATCAGGGAAATATTTAAACAGATATGGATCATCCCAATAGAATCTTTTGACTTCGATCAAAAATTTCCTTCTATCTTACTGGCTCCAGTCTGGGGGTATCTTTCATGTTGAAAGAAAAATGACAATATTAGCATACAAAGGGATTATGTTTACAGAAAATAAGAATTCATCGGGAAAAGAATCATTGATGGGAGTGGTATCAATTAATGACTCGTTTGTGAGTCTCGATAAGTAATCTGCAACCACGTTCTCTGCCCCTTTCTTATCTTTGATTGTGAGATTGAATTCTTGGAGCAGCAAAATCCACCGTAATAATCTTGGCTTTGCATCCTGTTTAGACATCAAATATCTAACAACAACATGATAAGAGTAAACAACAGTTGAAGAACCAATTAAATATGATCGAAATTAATCCAATGCAAATATGACAGCAAATAGTTCTTTTTCTGTGGTAGTATAATTCATTCGTGCACTGTTTAAAGTTCTACTTGCATAATATATTACATTCAGCTTACCTTCATTTCTCTGTCATAGCACTGCACCAACTGCATAATCACTAGCATCACACATTAGCTCAAAAAGCAAGGACCAATCAGTGGATTACATAATATGAGCAGAAGTCAAAAGAATGATAATTGTTTCGAATGATTTTTGACATTCTTTTGTCCATTCAAATGTTTCATCTTTTAATAGGAGGTTACATAAGGGTCTGGATATGGTACTAAAGTTTTTAATGAACCTCCTATAAAATCCTGCATGTCCTAAAAAGAACGAATGTCGCTGACTGTTTTTGGTGATGGTAATTTAGAAATTACCTCTATTTTTGCCTTGTCGAACTCAACACCTTTAGACGACACAACGTGTCCCAAAATAATTCATGAATTAGTCATGAAATGAAATTTTTTCCCAATTTAACACAAGTTCTTTTTCCTCACATCTCTTCAAAACATTTTCCAGATTTTTCAAGAAATTATCGAATGAATTCCCAAAAATAGTTATATCATCCATAAAGACATCTAAACGGTGTTCAACCATGTCACTAAATATGCTTAACATGCATCCTTGGAATGTTGCAGGTGCATTACAAAGTCCGAAAGGCATTTTCCTAAATGCAAATTTTCCAAAAGGGTATGTGAATGTGGTTTTTTCCTGGTCTTCTAAAGCATTGGGAATCTGATAATAACCCGAGTAACCATCAAGAAAACAATAGTATGGATGTCTAGCTACTCTTTCTAAAATTTTATCAAGAAATGGTAAAGGAAAATGATCTTTTCTAGTTGTGTCATTTAGTTTTCTATAATCAATGCACATGCGCCAACTAGATGAAATGCGGGTTGGGATTTATTTTCCCTTATCATTTGTTACAACAGTAATTTCAGACTTTTTTGGTACAACCTGTGTAGGACTTACCCACTTATTATCATAAATAGGATAGATAATGCCTCCATCAAGAAGTTTAAGGACCTCTGTTTTTACTACTTCTTTCATATGAGGGTTTAATCTTCTTTGGGGTTGACGATATGTCATATCATTATCTTCTAAATCTATTCGGTGTGTGCAGATTCATGGATTAATACCTTTTATGTCTTTTAAAGTCCATCCAATTGCCAATTTATGTTCTTTCAACACTTTTAAAAGTTTACCTTGTTGATCACTTGTGAGAGAAGAAATTACCACAGGGTAAGCTTGATTATCTTCTAGAAATGCATATTTCAGTCATTCTGGTAAATCTTTTAACTCCAAATTGGATGCTTCTATGTGTTTTCCGTCTTCCAGTGTTCCCAATTCTTCCAAATTTTGAATCTTTCCACCGTCTTCCAATACCTGTATAGAATCAAATAGAAAACCATCAGTAATATCCAAATCTATTTGCGCACTTGACTAAACAAAATTAGCAGTAAGAAAATTCATGGGATCAGATAAACTCCCCTGAATATGCTCATCCACAATAGGTTCAATTGATTCTACGGTTTCATTTTCATTATCTTCATCATATGGATGTTTGCACATGTTAAAAATATTTAGCTCTAATTTCATGTTGCCAAAAGAAAGATTTATGATTCCATTCCTGCAATTAATTAAAGAGTTAGCTGTTGCTAAAAATGGGCGACCAAGTTTTACAGGGATTGGTTTATAACTATCTGCCACAGGTTGTGTTTCTAAATCCACAGGATATACGAATTTATCGATCTGCAATAACACATTTTCCACAATTCCTTTTGTACCTTAACTCACCGATATTAAGTTGTTGGTAAACCGAAAATGGCAGTAAATTTACACTAACTCCAAGATCAAGCAAAACATGTTCAATGTTTTGATTTCCAATAATATAAGAAATAGTTGGACAACCAGGGTCTTTGTATTTTAATGCATTATTGGTTGAGAGAATAGAACTTACCTGTTTAGCTAGAAAATTTTTCTCTCTTACATGATGTTTTCTCTTAACGGGGCACAGATCTTTCAGAAATTTGGCATAAGATGGTATCTGTTGGATGGCATCTAACAAAGGGATATTGACCTTTACCTGTTTGAATATTTCATAAATCTATGGGGAATGGTTCAATTTCATTGTTTTTAATGCTTGAGGAAATGGAGGTGCATGAGAAAAATTGTTATTATCGACGATGGGTAATGGCTCATCAACCTCTTTCTTACCCTCTGATTCTGATTTATTCTCAGTTTCTCGAGGTTCAAGAATAGATCCATAGATGTTCTTACCACTGCGAAGAGTAATAACATATTTGACTTGGTCTAAGTGTTGATTTCCAGAACTACCCTCGTGAGGGTTTTGATGACTCTTGGGATTTGACTGAGGTTGTACAGAGGTACTTACATTTCTCATTAATGGCCAAAGCATATGTGATTTTATCAAAAGTTTCTTTCAAATCATTCATCATTTGTGCGTTTTGGTTATTGATGGTTTCTTGTTTTTCTATGAATGCACTAAAGTTATCCTTAATGGTTTTCCTAGGTGGTAGGACATATGGTGCATAATTCTGGGAATTTCAAAAATTCTGCGGAACCTGGGGAGGTTGGTGTGAAGGTTTTGCTTGATTATCATTCCTCCAATTGAAGTTTGGATGGTTTCTCCAACTAGAATTATAGGTCTGTGAGTCTGGCTTTGGATTTGGTCTATTGAATGTGTTTATGGAACTGACTTGGTCATGGAGACATTCTTTCAGAGCTGGTAAGGACGGGCAAACTTCCGTGACATGTTCATTTGAACTACAGATTTGACATATGACTTCCTGAACTGACTTAACATTATCACTCTTCCCCGTTTCTACAGCCTCAATTGTTTTAGACAGGGATGCATACTTGGCAGCAAGGTCATGGTCTTCTTTAAGGTTAAACATACCTCTACCAGATGGTTGTGGTTTAAAAGATGACTCATATGTACCAATTATATCCCATTGTTGTGTGTTTTCTGCTATGTGCTCTAAGTAATGTAGTGCATCTTCGGAATCTTTGTCCCTAAACTCACCGTTACACATCATCTCCACTACTTGTCTACCTTGGGGTGTTAAACCCTCGTAGAAGTGGGCAACTAACCTTCATATTTCAAACCCGTGATGTGGACAAATATTTAACATTTCTTTATACCTCTCCCAATATTAGTAAAGTGTTTCCCCCGACTCTTGTGTGAATGTTGTGATTCTTCTCTTAAAGGAATTTATCATGTGAGATGGAAAGAAATTTTTAAGAAATTGCTCTTGTAAATCATCCCATGTTCTAATAGATCCCGACCTAAGATTTTGTAGCCAAATTTTAGCTTTATCCTTTAAAGAAAATGGAAAAACCTTTAACCGAATTATATCATACTACATTTTTTATCTGTGCAAGTGTTGCATAACTCTTCGAACTTTCTTAGGTGAGGATAAGGGTTTTATGATTCTAGACCATGGAATGTGAGTAAAAGATTGATGACACTTGATTTAAAATTGAAAGGTACTGCTTCTAGAGGAAAAATAATGCAAGATGGTGACCCTGTCCTAGTGGGATTCATGAATTGTCTAAGTGTCCTAGGATGATTAGGATCTCCATGCTGAGACTCATTTTCTTCCGGATTAATTGGATTTTCAACTTGGGCAGGTGGATTTTCAATTTGGTTTTCAGCCATTCTGACAAACAATTAAGGTGATGAAGACTCTCTTTTTAATCTACCGCTAGATGTTCGAGACCAGTGTTTCATGCAACTTAAAAACAAACTATATACAAAAATATGAAATTGCAAAAATAGTACTAAAAAGGAAATTAAACTGACAAAATAAAAAGAACAAATAAAGGGAATACAGATGCAGTGATTTAGATCTAAAAACGTCCTCTAACCCTTGTTAAGTAAAGAAAAGAAAAATAAGATGCAGAAATTAAGTAAAAATAAGTTACAAAATAAAAACAAAGAAAAGAAAAGTAAAGAAAGAAAAAAATAATTACAATGACTATTCTATCTACTAAATAATATTTCCCCTGCAACGGCACCAAAAACTTGACATGCTCAAAAGTGGTCTTTTACTCCCAAGTATAAGAGTGTCGAATTAATAAAATAACCCGGTAAGTCTGGGATTGGTCCACTGGGAAGAGATTTAGCAAAATAGAATGATGATTAGTGCGAAAAAGAAAAGTTTGATTTGTTGAAGTAGTTAGAGACTTTTAGATTTAAAATGCAATAATAAAATGAAATGCTGGAGTTAGGGGATCCACTTTTAATCTTTTGAACTTAGAAATCTCACTTAATTATAATATATAAATTGCCTTTGTTTCCCAATTAATCAAATATATAGAACCAGCCATAAAGGCAATAGTCATTTTTGTCAATAATTAGTCCTGCCAAGGTACTAAGCATGCCAAAAACACATAAAACCAGCCATAAAGGCGGTGATACCGTTTGTCTATAACAAGTCCTACTAAGGTACTCAATTATTTCAAAATCGTATAAAACCATCCATATAGGTGGTAGCAAGATAAAACCAGCCATATAGGCGGTAGAAAGATAAAACCAGCCATAAAGGCAGTAGCAAGATAAAATCAGCCATAAAGGCGGTAGAAAGATTGTCAATAATTAATCTCAATCTAAATCAAGTTTTAATCATAAGATTTCAATTTATTTATTATAATAGAAGCAAGTTTAATCTAAGTTTTCATTATGAAAGCTTCACCCTTACCCCAGCAGAAAAGAAATTAGCTACTCATTTCGTAATTAAACATACTCGTAATTTTATTACTGAAAGAAAAAGACATTACAAAAAATTTTAAGTAAATAAACACATAATACACTTTCTCTCCTAGATCTATAGAGGAATCCAGAAAAAGTATGAAAATTTCTTCTGCTGGACGCTTCAATTTATAGGCAGATTTTGGTCTGCACGTCGCAATGCAAAAGCACTACGTGCCACGACGCAAGTGCCACAATGGGGACACGTGTCAATAGATTGGCGGGTTCGGGGACATCTATTTGCCAAATCTCGTAATCATGATAAGTAGCTATAGAAACCAAAATCCTAATAGATTTAAGCATTGCTACTGGCGAAAAAGTTTCATCGTAGTCGACACAAGGTCGCTGCGTGTAACTTTTTGCTACCAGTCGGGCGTTATAGGTTTCAACCTTTCCATAAGGCTCGCGCTTCCTCTTGTAAACCCATTTACAACTGATAGGAATAATTCCTTCAGGAAGCGGAACCAAGTCCCAAACTTGATTCTCATGCATTGAGTCTAACTCCGATTTCATGGCATCTTGCTAGTTCACGAAATCGATGTCCAACATCGATTCTCTATAGTTAAAAGGGCCAGTCTCTTCAACTAAGAGAACATCGAGATTCTTTTCTTATATCAAATACAAACATTCATGAGGTCTAGATACCCTCTGTGACCTACGGAGTGTGTGTGTTGAAGGTTCTTCATCTACTTGAACTGCAGGTTCCTCCGTTGGTTCGTTGTTTTCAGGTTGGACATCATCAAGTTCAACCTGTCTACGATTACCATATTCTGACAAAAATTCTACTTCTAGAAATTTTACGAAGCGAGCTACAAACACATTTTGATGTTCGGTGTCATAGAACATATATCCTTTCGTATTTAAAGGGTATCTAAAAAACCTAAACTTTTTCCCTCGAGGCGAAAGCTTATCTTGCTGAGCCATCCTGACATAGGCAGGATAACCCCAAACCTTAACATAATTAAGATTTGGTTTCCTACCGGTCCATATCTTATATTGAGTCGTAGGAACAACTTTTGAAGGAATCTTATTCAAGAGATGTGCAGCTGGTAAAAGAGAGTAGCCCCATAAATAATAGGGCAAATATGTAAAACTCAACATAGATCAGACCATATCCAATAAAGTTCGATTTATCCACTCAGACACTCCATTATGCTGTGGAGTACCTGGAGGAGTATATTGAGTGAGAATCCCATTCTCCTTCATATAATCCATGAACTCACTATTCATATATTCGCTGCCTCGGTCAGATCGAATGCATTTAATATATTGACCAGTCTATTTTTCTACTTCATTACGGAACTCTTTGAACTTTTCAAAGGTTTATGATTTATGTCTTATCAGATAGACATAACCGTACCATGACAGATCATCGATAAAGGTAATGAAGTACGAATAACCACTATGAACAGTCTGACTTAGTGGACCACACACATCAGAATGTACGAGTTCTAGTAAGTTAGTGGCATAGTGTCTAACACTAGAAAATGGGGCTTTGGTCATCTTACCCTGAATACATGAATCACAAGTTGGATAAGGTTCAATGGTGAGATTTGGTATCAAACCATTCCTAACCAATTGGTTAAGGCATTTCACACCTATATGACATAGCCTCATGTGCCATAGTTCAGTATTATTAACTATATGTAAATTACGTTTAATAATCCTAGTATTGAAAATATCTCTAGAAGTATGCAATATGCAATGACCATGCTCATTTGGACAACAAAAGATCTGAATATTACGTTTATCATATAAATATAAAGAACAGTTCTTAATATTAACATGATAACCTTCTGTATCTAATACTAAAAGAGATATAATATTTGCTACACATCTTGGTACAACGTATCAATCATTTAACAAAAGGCTCCTACTCGGCAAGGGGATCTCGCATGCTCCAACTACAACTGCATCCGAAGAGTCCCCACTCCCAAAATGCAATTGCATCTCTCAAGGCTTTAGCTTCTTACTTTCCTTCAGCACCTACAACGAATTGCAAATATGAATAGGACAAGCAGAATCTAAAATCCAGCTGGATGTGACAGCTTCACAAGCTAAAGAGATATCAATAACTGGAAAAATAAATGTATCTGATGTAGATGCTCTCTATCTCTCTCCTTATCTGGGCAATGTAGTCAGGACAATTTCTTTTCCAGTGCCCGAATTTGCTGCAATGATGGCATTTTCTTCAGACGCCCACTTGGGCTTAGCTATCTTTCCTTGCGGTGGAGGACCGAAACCTTTTTCTTCTTCGCTTTCGTCTTCTTTCCCTTTGGCCTAGCATGAGAAGAAGCATAAAGTGAAATAGGTTTCAGAGGGCGAGTTGGTACTCCATTCCTTAGATCCTCTTCCGCTGTGATCAGCATCCTATATAGTTAATGATAGGAATAAATAATCTCATTCATGTTGAAATACATTAAGAATTGGCGATAAGATGTTGGGAGCGACCCAAGAATGACACTCCTACCGAGAATGTCATTCTGAGGGAGATCATGTTGCCTCAGTTGTTAGGTCAAATCGATCAAGTGAAGAACATGCGAGCTCACAGCTTTCCCCTCATCCAATCACGCATGGAACAGTTCCATCGTGACTTTATGAACAACAATTTGTTCTTGGTTCATATACGATTCTCTTAATCGCATCATCATACTATACACATCTGTCATGCCATAGTATTGCCTCTTGAGTTCCAATTCCAGTGAACTTAAAATGCATGATTTAAATTTTAAATCATTGTCTTTCCAAGATTGGAAAACTTGTAGTTCCTCCGGTGTTACGTCTTCAGACACAGCAAGGGGCAGCAGACCCTCAAGTACATATCCCCAACTTTTTGGATTCTAGGACAATCCTTAAATCCAAATCCTAATCAGCAAAGTTTTCAGAGCCTTTCAGTTTGTTTGTATCCAACATACGCACAAACAGATTAGTGGATTGTGCCGCTATCACAAATCTATTATATAGATTACGAAAAACGGTTAGCAGAATAAAACAATTTCATATAATATTGAAAGAATTAACTAGATCATGGATTTTCAATCTAAGAATATCTTTCCCACTAAATCATGCAATACTGTAATCCCCAAATAGAATACACAGATTTAATAATTAAATTAACTACAAATAGTGAAAGGTGGATCCCATGAATATATTTCAGCTCACAGCTTTGGCATGTTCTCGCCTATATATATTCATCAGGTAAATAATCTCATTGTCAATCACTCAATAGTGACTCCTCGATTTTTGGTCCTGGTCGTTTCTCGTTGTGACAGCTTTGGCACGTTCACAAAGAGGCGTACCAAGGTTAAACTCGTCAATGATAAACTCAAGCTACTTGCGTAACCCTGATAGCTTTGGAACGTTCAGGATTCCGCTTTCACTTGAATTTATCTAGTATCATATATACATCCGGCATAAATAAATTTCTATCAGCTACACCCTCACAGCTTTGTCACGTTCTCGGATGTAGTCATAGAAAAGATATCAATAAACTGTATTGACAAGACGGACCATGTAACATGCATCCACAAAGTGTCATACACCCTAAATTTAATCAAATTAAATTAAAACATGCATGTATCAAGTAGAGACAAGATCAAACAATAGATTTAAAGGGATAATCATATTATGGGCCTAAAATCAGACTCGCTCTGATATCATTTTTGTAGGGGTTTTAATGGGGTATTACTGGGTAACGCAGCGGAACGCGGAAAAAATAAATTTTTCCGATTTCAAAAATTTTTCTTGGATAATTAAAATAAGCTTATTTATTTTAATTACACAATACTTAAAATCTGAAATTTTTACCTAATAAATCAAATTTCTTTGTAATTACCGAATTGTCCCAATAGTTTGCAAATTGATCATTTTAGTCCTTAAATTGTCAAATATAATTTTGAATGATTCCAAATCAGTACTAAAGTGATTTTAATATGTCCTACACATCAAAATATAAATTGCAACTCAAAACCACAAAAATTACTGATGAGCGGAAAATATATCAATATTTACCGTCCCTTTTACTTAATATTTTATTTAGTTTCTTGGGTTTGATGAACATTTTGATGTGTTTTAGTTTATTTTGCAGATAAAATAATATTAGGACACAATGAAATCATTTAGGATGAAATATGGGTCAAATAAGGGCAAAAATTGGACTTGACATATTAATTTTGGAGATTTGAAACTTGAAAGGGCGTTTTAACGAAGTGCAGTTTTGGAAATTCCAGTTTTGCGCATCTGTCGTATGTTGGGCATAACTTTTTACTCCGATATCGGATTGAGCTAATTCAAGATCCAGATTAAAGAAGACTCGAAGATCTACAACTTTGAAAGATAAAATAATTTCGAATTATGAAGATTTCATTCCCGAAATTGATGAACCATCCAGAAGTGTGTTGTGTGTAATTATTAAAGTCATTTTCAATCATTTTCAAAGCAAAAAATAAATTAATAAATAAATAATTAAAATTATCAAATCACCACCGAACATGATAAGCAATTAGTGGAGCAATTAATAATGGATTTGGTGGATGATTTGATAGAGGTAAAATTTTGCCTATAAATACCAAGCCATTTCATTTGTAAATTCATACTTTCTTCTAAGAAATTCCTTAAGAATAGGGGTGGGCATTATCGGATTCGGATCGGATCGGACCGAATCCGAATCCGATCCGATCCGAAATTTCCACGAATGTTTGATTCGATCGGATCGAATCATGTTATCGAACTCGATCCGATCCGATCCGATAATTATCGGATCGGATTGGTTCGATCCGATTTCGAATCGGATCGAATCGGACCAATTCGATCCGAAATCATCCTATTTCGGATCGGATTGGTCCGATCCAATCCGAATTCGGTGGGTTTGAGTCAAAAAAATCGAGCAGATCGGATCGGATCGGATAAAATCCGATCCGATCAATTTTTTTTTTTTATTTAATATGTAACGACTTCGTTTTGCATATTAAAAAAAAAATCGATCCGATCCGAAATCCGTCGAACCGGACCAACAGGATTCGATCGGATTTGCTAATCGGATCGGATCCGATCCGATCCGTTGCCCACCCTACTTAAGAATACTAAGAATATTGTATCTTGTTTGTTTATTTACAGCTTTCAGTAATTAATTTCCGCTTTCGTACTTTCTTTTCTTTACTTTTCCGTTTTTACTTTCCGCAATTTACTTTTACGCACATTACTTTTCTTTCTTTAATTTTCAGTTTTTACTTTTCAGTAATGAGGAGGTAACTCGCCTTTGCTGGGGTAAAATGTAAAACTTTTATTACTAATATTTAGATTAATCTCCCTTAATTATAATATATAAACTAGTTAAAACCTGACTTAACGAGGATAGCGCCATATTGGTCGGTTGGTAATTATTTAAATTGGTTTTAACCTGACTAAACTGGATACCGCCTGATTGGTCAGTTGGTAATTAATTATTAATTTGACTTAATCTGGATACCGCCTATATGGCTGGTTGGTAATTATCATGCAAAGTTAATATATTATATTAAGGGAGATATCTAAAATAGAAGTAATAAAAGTGGATCCTTTTACCTCAGCATTTTCTTTTATTTTACTTTTATTTTATTTACTTTTCAGCAATTTACTTTCAGCATTTACTTTTCAGCAATTTACTTTCAACAATTTACTTTCAGCATTTACTTTTCAGTAATTTACTTTCAGCATTTACTTTTTAGCATTTAATTTTCAGTATTTAATTTCAGCATTTACTTTCCGCCATTTACTTTTCAGCAATTTACTTTTCAGCATTTTACTTTATGTCTTTTATTTTATTTAATTTTTTACTACCCGTAAATATGTGTCATAACTAAGCCAGTTATCTGGGGTTGTGATGAAATCCAATATCACCGGTTTATAAGGGGTTATTTTATAGTTTGGGTAATTTAAAGGTTTACTTATTAAGTCTTAAGCTTAATGCGTCTTGTTAATTGGCCATTAATAAGATTGATCTGGTAAATCTAAAATAAACTTGACAAAGGAATTTTAGGTTTCAGCCTTAGACTTAATAGCTCACGATCTTCCTTGAGGATAAATAACCCTTTAATAGATTTCCTTACAGGATAGACATATACCTGTCGGGCGGGGTAGCCATAATTGGAACTTAAACTTAATGAATCCAGGTAATTTGGTTGACATAGACATATGGTTCAATTGGGTTATACTCGGTATTTACATCTGACCATCGATAGAGGCTTTCGCATAATTTAGTGTTCCAGGTTAGTAAACTGATTTATTACACAAACATGAAATAACCGCTTCATCTTTTAAAAGATATTAGAAATATTCACAACCCTGGATACTTTTATAAATTTGAATTTTCTTCAATCTACTTTCAAGCAATTTTATTTACTTGTTTTAATTTTAATGTCACCACTCAATCAAACAATCAATCCATTAGATACTTGTAAACATTTAACTTCATAAATTGATAACAAAAGGTTTTAAGTCCTCGTGGGATCGATACTTTTTATACTACTTGAACGATACGTGCGCTTGCGTTATACGCGTGTGATTATGCACCGGTCAAGTTTTTGGCGCCGTTGCCAGGGACTTATTTATCTTTCACTATTAGGTTTTTGGTTAGATACGTTACTTGTATCTAATTTCTTTTTCCTTATTGTTTTTGTTTTCTTGTGTTTCAGGTTCTCAGAAACTACATGAGACGAACCAAAAGCTTTGAACTCCGACCGCTCGACCCAAAAATTGAAAGAACCATCAGACAGTTGAGAAGGGAAAGGCGTGAAAACCAAGAAGCTTTAGTCAACATGGAACCTGAACCTTTGGAAGTTGCACCACCAATACCCATTCGAGACAGAATCATTCCGGTGTTCGACGACTTCATTTCATGTATTGTACTTCCTCATTTACCAGCAAATGCATTTGACATCAAATCATGCATCCAGATGATTCAGCAGTCAGTATAGTTTGGGGGAAATGCAACTGAAGATCCTAATGCCCACATCAGCAACTTCCTGGAAGTTTGCGGTACTTTCAATTACAACCGAGTAACTAAAGAATCAATGAGACTGCGGGTTTTTCCATATTCCCAGAAAGACAGAGCTAAAGCTTAGCTACATTCTTTACCAGCAGCTTCCATCACAACTTGGAACACTCTAGCCACCAAATTCCTTGCAAAGTACTTTCCACCAGCCAGAACTGCAAAGTTGAGGAATGACATCACATCTTTTGTACAACAAGATTCAGAATCCCTCTGCGAAAATTGGGAAAGATTCAAAGATTTACTCTGGAAATGTCCTCACCATGAGATTGCAAAATGGCTACAAGTCCAAACCTTCTACAATGAACTTTCTGGAATAATGAGAACCACAATTGATGCTGCTGCTGGAGGAGCTTTAATGGCAAAAGGAGAAGATCAAGCCTGGGACTTAATTGAAGAAATGGCCAACAACAACTCTTTGTGGCCAACAGAAAGGAGTTTGATTCAACGAATTGCTGGAATTTATGAAATTGGAGCCAACACTACAGTAAATGCCAAGCTGGATCAGATTTGCAAAAATCTGGAAACTCTCAGCATGCAAGTTAATACTGGATCCAAAAGTTCACCATATGGAGGAGCACCATAGCCAAACCAATATAAAGAGACGGTGAATTATGTCAACAATTTCAACAGACAGGGGAACAATCCATATTCGAACACCTACAACCCAGGGTGGAGGAATCATCCCAATTTCGCATGGAGCAACAATTCAGGGCAAATGAAAAACCCACCACCCGGATTCCAACAACAGAACAAAGGCCATGAGCAGGCAAATGAATCAGGAATAACAGAAGTGTTGACCCACTTGAAAAAGATAGAAGCAAAACAAGACTCTCAAGCAGCAAGATATGATGCTATGTTTCAATCCCAAGCAGCATTAATTCAAAGTCAATCTGCTTCTATTAAAGCACTGGAGAATCAAATTGGACAACTGGCCAATGCTCAGAGTTACAGACCGCCAGGTAACCTTCCTAGCAACACTGAACCAAATCCGAGGAACATGGGGAAGGAGCAATGTCATGCCATCATATTAAAAAGCGGTATTGAAATCAACAAAGATGTTGGAGCCAAAACAACTGCTGAGGAAGTTCCAAAAGAAACAAAGCAACAGGTAGAGGAAAAAGAAGCAAAGGAAAAAGAACAGATCACTCCACCTCCACCTTTTCCTCAGCGTCTTTAGAAAAACAAATTGGACAAGCAGTTTGCTCGTTTCCTGGAGGTGTTCAAAAAGCTGCACATCAACATTCTATTTGCAGAAGCCTTGGAACAAATGCCCAGCTATGTCAAATTCATGAAAGACATCTTTCACGAAAGAGGAGATTGGGAGATTACGAGACAGTAGCATTGACAGAAGAATGCAGCGTCATCATTCAGAGGAAGCTTGCCCCAAAGTTGAAAGATCCTAGCAGTTTCACCATTCCTTGCATCATAGGAGAACATAACTTTGGTAAGGCTTTATGTGATTTAGGTGCAAGTGTTAACTTGATGTCTTTTACTATTTTTAGGAAATTGCAAATTGGAGAAACAATGCCAACTTCAGTCTCTCTACAACTTGCTGATAGAACGCTCGTATTTCCAAGAGGCGTAGTTGATGATGTGCTAGTCAAGGTTGACAAATTCATTTTCCCAGCAGATTTTATTGTCCTTGATATGGAGGAAGACGCAGACGTGCCAATTATCCTCGAGAGACCATTCTTGGCTACAGGTCGAACCATTATTTATGTTGATGAGTGGTAATTATATCATTATTTCCCACTCATTTAACCTAATATTTTGTGTAGTTTCTTGAGTTTTGTGAATATTTTGATGTGTTTTGTGTTATTTTGTAGATAAATAAAGTTTCAGGACACTCTGGAGGTGATTTGGGCCAAAATAGTGAAAATTGGAGGAAAATGGCATTTTGGTAATTTTCTGTGTCACGATGAGCAAGCATATGGCGTCGCGACGCCTAACATGTACCGAATAGTGCTAACATGCGCCGGGTCCATAAGTCAGAATCTGAGAAAAATTTACTTTGCTAACGTGCGTCGTGCCACGTGTCATTATCCTACGGTGCCGACAGTCACCATCGCCACGTGTCGCCACGTGTCTGCCACATCATCATCCATATCACCGGTTGATCGAGTCAAATTGCCACGTCATCATCAACCAATCACAACGTGCCACGTGTCACAATTCTATGGTGCCGACAGTCGCCATCGCCACGTGTCGCCACATCATCGCCACGTCAGCATCAATTATTGACTCACTTATCCGCAATTGACATGTGGCGATAAGAATATGAAATCAGCCAATCAGAAACCGCCACGTGTCACAATAATTGAGATCCAACTACCTTGCCACATGTCACCTTATCACCTTATCCAGAATCTGAAGCCGACGAACCAGAAGGTGCCACGTCGACAAATCACGCGTCGCGACGCTAGCTTGGCGTCGCGACATCGGACCCCTACTGACGCATATAAATAGAGCTCGAAATTTCAGATTCAGATGTACATTCCTCTCTAATTTCTCTGATGTAAATAAGGAGTTTTCTATCTAGTTTCTTTTAATTTTTAGTTTTGTAATTAATTTGAATTACGTTCTGTAATAATAGTAATTTACTTTCTTTACTTTTTTACATTTTTTACTATTCACCATGAGGAGGTAACTTCCCCCTGCTAGGGTGAAAGGTAATTCTTTTACTATTGCTATTTAGATTAATCTCCCTTAAATATAATATATTCACTATTTAAAATTTGACTTAAAAATGATACCGTCATATTGGTCGGTTGGTAATTCATTTTAATCCGGTTTAAACCTGACTAATCAAGGATACCGCCAGATTGGTCGGTTGGTAATTAAATTTTCTTACCGCCTATATGGCAGGTTTATTTTGGTTCCGCCTTTACGGCTGGTTGGACTTAATTTGACTTAATCAGGTTACCGCCTATATGGCTGGTTGGTAAAATAATCACAAGTTAATATATTATATTAAGGGAGATATCTAAATAGTAAATAGTAAAAGTTGATCCTTTTACCTTAGTATTTTATTTTATTGTAATTTACTTTTCAGCTTTTACTTTACCGCAATTACTTTTCAACATTTTTACTTTATGTCTTTTACTTTCAAGTTTTTACTAGCCCTAGTTATGTGTTGTAACTAAATTAGTCATTTGGGGTTGTGATGACTTTTAATATCACCGGTTTATAAGGGGTTATTTTATAGTTTGGGTAATTTAAAGGTTTACTTATTAAGTCTTAAGCTTAATGCGTCTTGTTAATTGGCCAAAAATAAGATTGATCTGGTAAATCTAAAATAAACTTGACAAACGAATTTTAGGTTTCAGCCTTAGACTTAATAGCCCACGATCTTCCTTGAGGATAGATAACCCTTTAATAGATTTCCTTACAGGATAGACATATACCTGTCGGGCTGGGGTAGCCATAATTGGAACTTAAACTTAATGAATCCATGTAATTTGGTTGACATAGACATATGGTTCAATTGGGTTATACTGGGTATTTGCGTCTGACCATCGACAGAGGCTTTCGCATAATTTAGTGTTCCAGGTTAGTAAACCGATTTATTACACAAACATAAAATAACCACTTCATCTTTTAAAAGATATTAGAAAGATTCACAACCCTAGATAGTTTTTAATATTGAATTTTCTTAAACCTTTTTTCGAACAATTTTATTTACTTGTTTTTAATTTAGAATCGTCACCATTTCAAATCAATCAAACAACCTGTTAGATACTAGTTATCATTTGACCTCATAAAATTAATAGCTTAGGTATTAAGTCCTCGTGGGATCGATAATTTTTATTTATCTTTCACTATTAGTTTTAAGGTTAGATACCTTTACTTGTATCTAATTTTCTTTTTACTTATTGTTTTTATTTTCTTGTGTTTCAGGTTCTCAGATCCTTCATGATACGAACTAGAAGCTTTGAACTTCGACCGCTTGACCCGGAAATTGAAAGAACCATCAGACAGTTGAGAAGGGAAATGCGAGAAGGCCAAACTCATTTCTTGTATTGTACTTCCTTCCTTACCAGAAAATGCGGGTGATATCAAAACATACATTCAGATGATTCAGCAGTCAGTTCAGTTTGGAGGGAATACAACTGAAGATCATAATGCCCACATCAGAAACTTCCTAGAAGTTTGCGGCACTTTCAATTACAACCGAGAAGCTGAATAAGCAATGAGACTGCGTGTTTTTCCATACTCCTTGAAGGACAAAGCTAAGGCTTGGCTACATTCACTACCAGCAGGTTCTATCACAACTTGGGGGTGTGATGAGTGGTAATTATATCACTATTTCCCACTCATTTAACCTAATATTTTGTATAGTTTCTTGAGTTTTGTGAATATTTTGATGTGTTTTGTGTTATTTTGTAGATAAATAAAGTTTCAGGACACTCTGGAGGTGATTTGGGCCAAAACAGGGAAAATTGGATGAAAAGGGCATTTTGGTAATTTGTTGTGTCGCGATGCGCAAGCATATGGCGTCGCAACGCCTAACATATTCCGAACAGTGCTAACGTATGCCGGGTCCATAAGTCATAATCTGAGAAAAATTGACTTTTCTAACGTGCGGCGTGCCACGTGTCACCATCACAGCCGATCTGTAATGTGCACTGTGCCACGTGTCATTATCCTACGGTGTCGACAGTCGCCATCACCACGTGTCACTCCACATGTCTGCCACGTCATTGTCCACATCACCGGTTGACCGAGTCAAACTACCACGTTATCATCAACCAATCACAGTGTGCCACGTGTCGCAATTCTAAGGTGCCAACAGTCACCATCGCCACGTGTTCCCATGTCAGTGGCACGTCAGTGCCACATGGGCGCCATCGGACAACTAGCCAATGCTCAGAGTTACAGACCGCCAGGTACCCTTTCTAGCAACACAGAACCAAATCCAAGGAACATGGGAAAGGAGCAGTGTCATGCCATCATGTTAAAAAGTGGTACTGAAATCAACAAAGATGTTGGAGCCAAAAAAACTGTTGAGGAAGTTCCAAAAGAAACAAAGCAACAGATGGAGGAAAAAGAAGCAAAGGAAAAAGAACAGATCACTCCACCTCCACATTTTCCTCAGCGTCTTCAGAAGAATAAACTGGACAAGCAGTTTGCTCGATTCTTGGAGGTATTCAAAAAGCTGCACATCAACATTCCATTTACAGAAGCCTTGGAACAAATGCCCAGCTATGTAAAATTCATGAAAGACATTCTTTCATGAAAACAGAGATTGAGAGATTATGAGACAGTAGCATTGATGGAAGAATGCAGCGCCATCATTCAGAAGAAACTTCCCCCGAAGTTGAAAGATCCTAGCAGTGTCACCATTCCTTGCATCATAGGAGAACATAACTTTGGTAAGGCTTTATGTGATTTAGGTGCTAGTGTTAACTTGATGCCTTTTTTCTATTTTCAGGAAAATGCAGATTGGAGAAACAATGCCCACTTCAGTCTCTCTACAACTTGCTAATAGAATGCTCGTATTTCCAAGAGGCGTAGTTGAGGATATTGTGGTCAAGGTTGACAAATTCATTTTCCCAGCAGATTTTATTGTCCTTGATATGGAGGAAGACGCAGACGTGCCAATCATCCTTGGGAGACCATTCTTTGCTACAGTTCGAACCATTATTGATGTACAAAAAGGAGAATTAACCATGAGGGTACAGAACTAAGAAGTAACATTCAATGTTTTCAAGGCCATGAATTTCCCAGATGATGAAAAGAATGAGGAATGTTTCAGACTTGATGTGATACACAGTACCATTCAGAACTCTAATGCAATGCAAAGTTCTATTGACAAAACATGTCAATTGCCTGTGAAGCCTGAAGATAAAGCGTCTTTTGCACTGAAAAAGCCAATTTTTGCACTACAAGCAACAGAAGAGAAAAATTTCCACCACCTCAACGAATTGGAGGAATTTCACAATCAGCCTTTTGCGGATGCCAAATTATACAAAGAAAAGGCCAAAAAGAGACATGATGAGAAGTTAGTGCGCATACAATTGGAACCAGGGCAGAAGGTACTGTTAAAAAAATCAAGGGTGAAATTCTTCCCATGGAAGCCAAAATCAAGGTGGTCAGGTCTATTTGTGATCACCAAAGTTTTACCAGATAGAGCCGTTGAGAAACATGATCCTGACTCCAACAAAAGTTTCAAGGTTAAAAACAAGCGTGTTAAGCACTACTGGGGAGAATCATTTGAGCGACAAAAGTCACACTTTCAGATCCAGCCTAACGATCGAGAAGTCAAGTCTAGTTGACGACTTTAAACTTAGCGCTCGCAGGGAGGCAACCCATGCAATTTGTGTATATATTGTGATCTGGTGTGTTTTATTTTTGTGTGTTTAATTTTTGCAGGTAAAGTCATTTCACGATGGAAGAAGCTCTCGCAAATCTTCTCAAGCAATTTCCTTCTCTCCCTCAAAAATCTCTGATGAAAGTCTACAAAGCTCACTTGGAACGGATGAGGTTACTGATGATCAAAGGTATTCCTACTGACATTCGTTGGATTATTGAAGCACGGGTTCGATTGGCAGGTGAGTCTTCTGACTCTTTTATTTCACATCTACCTGGTTTAGAAAGGAGCACCTATTCTAAAAAGAGAAGAGCCAAAAGAATGTGTGTTTGTTATAAATGTGCATGTATGTTTTGTGATACTCGTTGTCGTTCTTTAGGAATGGTGTCTGATAACCGTGAAGATAAGATTAATTTCATTAGGGATGACTTGAGTAAGGAGTCTTTGGATGATATATCTAAAACTCTTGAGACACATCTCAGTGGATATATGTATCACGAAATTCGTGTGTTATATGAACAATTTCAAAAAGAAAGACAACTGTTAAGTCTCGGGAATCTGACTCAAAAAGATCCTGTTTGCCAATTTATAAGAAAATTGGATGGGAAGCTTGTCTCTGACGCATAGACGTCAATCAAGCCGCTAATTTTCTTGTACATATTATATCTCTTTGTCTTTTCCTAAAAATTGTAATTTGTTTTGTTATTTTCTTTTTATTTTCTCCGACAGGATCCAGACCTTTTTGACTATCACGATTTATTTTACTGTTTAACTAATAATCGTCCTTTGGAAGATACTTGTGCTATTTTTACTCACCCTTTTCAGGTATTATAAATTCAACTCATCATTGAACTTTTGAAGACATCCAGAGTAAAACATGGAAGCCACTTCAAAAATACGAGTTGAAAACATCTGTGTATTTTGTGGTAGTAGTGTTGGTACTAAACCACAATACGTAGAAGCAGCACAGGAATTGGGTCGAGTCTTAGCTGCAAGGAATATGCACTTAGTATATGGCGGAGGCAATCTTAGACTAATAGGGATCGTTTCAAAGGCCGTACAGGAAGGAGGCAGTCACATTTTGGGAATCATTCCAAAACCCTTGGCAGAGGCAAATCTTATTGGAACATCAAACGCAGAGGAACTGATCGTGCCAGATATGTCTGAATGATTGGTAGAAATGATTAATCGTGCTGATACTTTTATTGCTTTGCCAGGTGGCTTGGGCACATTGGAGGAAATTTTTATAGTGCTATCTTAGGCGAACTTGAACATACACCAGAAACCACTTGGACTGTACAACGTTGAAGGATTTTATGATTTTCTTTATGTGTTTCCTGATGATGCTCGGAGAAATGGGTTCGTGTCAAAACCTATGAAAGAACTCCTCTTTACTGCCAGAGCTGCTCCGGATCTAATTGACCAAATCTTAGCCTATGAACCTCAAGTTGACCCTGTCCTTTCAAAGATAAATTGGTCTGAGGACGTGTTGGTTTCTATTAAGGTCCCAAGATCAATAATAAGCATGAAAACATGTGTGAATAACAATCGAGAAGTTGCGGAATACTTACATCGATCGGTTGAGCGACGCGGAGGTAACAAAATCTGATTTTGCACGGCAGTGGACCGGTTCGGCAGTGAGCAGATCACAACCCTCCATTTTCTATTTTTGAGCTCCTCGAACAAGCTCCAAGCTTTGTCAAACGGTTCCCGGCTCATGGGTGGACTTCCCTATCACCTTCGCATGTCTCGTAAGTGTGCTAGCACTTGAGATTTTGCCACAAAATCTCACTCTTGCTTCCTTCACTGCTCACGGTTTTTGTAGCAAAACCAGTAAGCTTTTTGCCCTTTTGGGCGTGTGATGTAGAGAGAAAGAGAGAAGAGAAATGTGTGTTGAATTAGGTTGAAAAGTGTATCTAATACATTTATATATTTTTCCAAAAAATAATTAAATGAATTACCACTTTTTGGCTTCCAAAAAGTCAAATGGTAAATGCTCAAAAACCATTCCAACAACTACCATCAATCAATCACATCAATCAATCAATTGTCACATCACTCAAAGTGACATGATTTGACGCTTGATGTGACGCTAGATGCGACTAGCGACTTGACGCTTGATTTGACTTGCGTGCCGTGCTCGAATTCGAAATGCGAATGCGCTCGCAAATAATCCCGGGCTCGGGTTCGCTAATTCCAAATAAACGAATTTTCTGTTGCGTCGTAATTAAATGATTACGCCTAGCGAGATCACTATTCACGTCGCAAACAAATTAATTCTAAATTAATTCATTCGCCCGAATTAAAATCTAATTTTAATTCCGCGTCGAAATCCAATTTCGTTTAATATATCAAATATATTAATTTCTCGATTAATTCCAAATTAAATGTTATCTCTCTTTTAATGATATTTTATCCCAGATAAAATATCTCCGCAATTTACCCCAGATTAATTTTCTCTCTCTTCTAATTAATCCCATATTAATTTATAGTGCGAGTCATACGTCATTGGTGAATCTTTGGGAAGCGACCCATGAGATCCCCGGATATGTTGGCAGTAAATACGATCGTCAGACTATCTGAACACGTAAGTACCAAGTACTACGTTTTACCGATTTAAAAGACAAGGTTGGCCTCTAGAAAAGCGCCATGCTTACCCAATTCTCCGGAAATATCCTTACAGGAATAAAGGATCTGTATCAGGCGTAGTATACGTAGTATTGCGTATTTCTGTCCAGTATCGAATGATCACGTGCTAGGCCTAGGGCTGGAATTGTGTCTACCCCGTACGAAGCACATGTCGGATGTCTGGTAACGTCTCTATAATCGGATAAACATGACCTTGTCATTTTATCCCGATAGCTGCAGCATTTAAGAGAACCAGTCCCGTATCCTACGTGACCATCATCTCCATATGACTGGAGTGACACTTCCGTCTTGACATCACACCCAACACACTAAGAATTCTCAATATACCCAGTATTGGCGTACACAGAACCTGTTAAAGCCCTGGACGACCGCAACCAAAGTATATTGATTGTCGCAAGTATTAGCGGTGCAAGTCTCAGGTTAAGACCAAATACACCTACCCTGATTTCGGACTTCCATAGACACATAGTCATACTACCAATAGAATTCCGAGGGGGTCTTATCCAGAGCGAAGCTGTTTCTCGTACCATCGGTAAAACACAACCTCCTATTACACTTGCATGAGTATCCTATACCCAAATATATGAGAACTCTGTCGTTGTGCCCTCACAACGCGCACAAGTGTATTACTAGTCTTTTACGTATTTATCGATGTCCAATCTCGATAATACTCTGACTATGGATATTTAATGATTTATCCTTCGTAGACTGATACTGTCTCTTATTATTCTCCGTCCAGGAACAAATCATAGGGACCTCTCATCATTTATATATCTAGGTGATCTAATCACAAATGATAAGAGTGCAATCTCCTTTGTCATATAGTTAATTTGTACAACAACACCATGATCTGTACAAATAGTGACGCTATGGGTCATAATTGTCCAACAATCTCCCACTTGGTCTATAGCCAGTCACTCGAGTGTCTTACACCCGAACTATGTACGGTTGGCTCAAACTGCTGAGAAATGGCTTTCGTCAGCGGATTTCCATGATTATCATCTGATGCGATTTATTCGATCATCACATCGCCACGATGTATGATCCGAACGAATCAGATGATTATCGAAGTATATATCTGGATCGTTGATGAGACCATTAATTTTTTAGCCTATGCTCAAGCCTAGCTCAGCTGCTAACAGAATTATATCTAATCTAATTAAATTTTGTTATCGACCCAGAAGGCTTCTATTTCCGCCTCAGCAGCAACAATTAACCCGCATTTTTTATTTATTCGGTAACAGTATCTTGCTTGGAAGATTTCCAGCTCATTGTTCCGTTATTCAAACTGTATAGTACCGTTTGCGACTTTTAGTCGTCTTTATCGGTATGGAAACTTGCTACAGTGATCCCAGTCACTTCAAGTTCTCCTTCTCCTTAGACTAAGACAGCATCTTTAGTTCTCTAAGATACTAACGGATGTTCTTAACATCAATCCAGTAACTATCAATTGGATTGGCCTGTTTGTGAATCCATATGCTCAAAGCGTATGAGACACCAGGTCACGTACATTTTTCAATGTACGAGTTTCTCATAAAGTTTTCTTGAAAGCCAAGCTTTCACAGATTATTATGGGAATATCATTTCCAAGAAATGACGTATTATTATTTATATAGGACAACCATTGTCAGTGCGCTCCCACTAACCTTCGTATATACACAAGAATCATTTTCGTTTTGAATTAAATCATACTCCATTATGATTACATCAAAATGACAATTCCAAGAACATATGCTTGCTTCAATCCAAAATGGATCTAATAACCTGCAAACCTTATTTGCTAGTTATAGTACGACAAAACCGCCAGGATGTTGTAAAAATCCTCCAAAAGGTTTCCTTTTCAGGAAAGCGATTTTCGCGTTAAGCTGACATATTTCATAAATGAAATACGCAGCTTTAGCAAGCATTATCCAAATGGATTTACCATGGCAACAGGTAAAAGGTTGAATCGTAATCAACATAATGTTGATAATGATACCTTTCCGCTACAAGCCTAGCTTTATACGTTGGTATGTTGCCTTCCATGTATGTCTTCCTTGAAGACTTATAAAGTACCAATAGGCACAATGCCTTACGATACATCAACTAGTATCCAAACATAGTTGATATACATGGATCCATTTCGGATTATATGTCACTTTGCCATAATATGGAGTCGATACCTTGTATCACTTCCTCGTACGTAGTCAGTTGGTGTTCCTCAATAAGATAGACATCTTTATGAGGTGAGATTAGAAACCCATACCCCAGGTTATTTTCTCACTCTCTCCGACTTACGCGGTTCTTGTGTATTCGAAGATTAATGGCAATAGTTTCATCCATGATGAACTATTTGTGTTCCATTAGGAATCAGTGCCTGGAATAGTATTACTCCGATTTTCATCGAGTTTTACTATCCTCCCACTTACCACTGCATATCGGTATTCCTCTTAGAAAAACCGCATTGTGAGCAACAATCTAATTGTTCTCTTGTGAGTTGTATAAGTACAATACTTATGGTATCCCTAGGATAACCTATAATTGGCACTTATCCAATTTGGGTTCTAGTTTGGTATCATCCAAACATATGCCTAGCATTCCCAAATATTCAGGAATGAGAAACCTGGTTTCTTTCCTGTTCATATCTAATATGATATCTGTCAAACAGATTATTATGGAACCTTATTCCAAATAAGTTCTTGCACTGTTTAAAGCTTATCTGTTGAAGGAAATGGTAGCTCAGAACGACTCATGATTAACCTTATCATGTCCAACAAAATTCGGTTACTCTGTTCGGACACACCGTCAAAATGACGTGTTCCGGGAGGAGTCCTCTTGGAAAGAATACTTTACTCTTTCAAGTATATAAGAAACTTATTGCTTAAGTATTTTCCATTACAGTCTTACTGTGACGGTTTAATACTTTAGCCGATCTGTTTGTCTTATTTCATGTCGAAACTATAAAAGTTTCTGATTTGTGTTCCGTAAAGGAAACACATAACCATAATGCGATGCCTCATCCGTAAAGGTCACGAAATGTTCATATCCACATCTAGCCTAGCTAGACATGGGCCCACTTGCTTCACTATGAACTAGGGCTAACAGATTGGTGGCATTTTCACTTTTACCAAGTAAATAGTGTTTTAGGCACTTTGCCCAATAAACTAGATTCGTAGACTTTATTTGAATGGAATCAAAACAGTCCTAGTACCCACTCTTCAAAAGTGCGGATATACGAGTCTTGTTTAATTGTGTCCCAGACAACAATGCCACATTTTAGTTTCTTCTGATCAAATCAGATAGCTATTTATTTGTCATAATATATATTTGAGATTTATTTATATTCAAAATATAAATTCTGTTATTCACATCTAATGTGTATATCTCAATATCATCTTTATATAATGAAACATTTTAGTGTTCTAGAATATAAAGGTTCACCCGAAGCGGGTCAAACACTGATATGGAGATAATGTATCTAGTCAAACTAGTTACATTATAACAGTTTCCAAATTTAGGTACACACCCGAGGGTAGTTCCTAAAATTAGGTACCTGCGGTTAAAACAGCGACTTTCGTCCCATTTTCAATTCGCAGATTAATCTCTATTGAAGTCAGTATCATGTTCAAAACAGATTCTGAACATCAATATATTTATGTACCACACTAAGTATTTAAAATCTAATTTTAATACTAGTAGTGAACATAATCTTGACAAACATATTTGAAGTCAGAGCCTTGCTCGTCTTCAATTCCTTCATGTCTGTTTTGTCCAAACGGAAGTCACGCTCCCGCGATCCCGTTTGCCACATTTAAGCAGACATTTTGGGATATGTCATTTATATTCCCAGAAGACTATAATGATTTTGCCTTTGCCCTTTTCAACACTCCAGAAGCCTTTGGCCAAGCCTTGGCCTTCTAGAATATCAAAGTAAGGTGCGCCTTGCGCTACTTGCCTTATTGCAAAGTTTGACTTTATCTCCTTGAGAATAGTCATTAACTCTCCAAGATTTATTATTGCAATTTTAGTACTTCTAAAATCTAAGTATAGATTTATGAAGATCCTTCAATTTCTTTATCATACTTTAAGGATCTAATCCTTAGTTCTGATTCAGAAATTAAGGAGTCTACTGCGACAAGCTTAATGGATTAAGCACTACAATTATCATCACATAAATCTTCCAAAGATTATGCTCTACTATTTGCTTAACTCCGGGCTTAGGCATAATATGTTATTTTATCGAATAAGCTAACTTATTATTTTTCCAGGACCATCCTGAAATTTTATTCCCAATTTGAAAATTAAACCATTTAAATACATTTTCCCTAGGATTATGTATTAAACGTCAATCTTTCAATTTTATCTTGATTCTAATAGTCCAACTATTTAATCAACGATTTAGGTACTATTTATTATAATGATTACAATAGTCCAACTATTTAATCAACTATAATTTAATAGATTAAAATCAATTATATTGATTACTATAATCCAATTACAAAATCAACTATAAATGAATAGTTTGAATATAGTCCAACTATTTGTTAAAATAACATTTAATTATTAGTCCAACTAACATTTAATTTGTAACGACGAATGATATTTGTTTGAGCGCGTATGGCGAGTAATTGAACGAGTATTGCAAATTCAATTCTTGCCTCCCACTATTTTTCGGCGAGCCTCTAACCCTCTGTCGAGTACTCGGGAAATCGCGTTTCCTAGTGGGCTAGGATCCCGTTAAATATCACACAATCTTGACTTTGGCCAACAAATTATATGATAATTAACTAGGTAGATCTCTAAGATCAATTGGATCCAATCCAATTCCTAGATCCGGTAGGAGGACATCCAAGTCCGAAACATATATCTTATATATGTCAATACATCCAATGTATTACCTAACCTTTTTCCTCTGAATCAACTAAGCCTTGGCTTTGGCACAACAAACTTAGTGATCCCAGTCAAGCGCGACCTATTGACCATGGAAAGCTTCGTAATCAATGTCGATGGACAAGAAGTGGTCTTGACTTTGGCCAACAAACCACAACTTGGACAAGACACTGATATGGAACAAAGCCTTCATGATTCAAACACATCCTCGACGGACAAAGGCCTTGACTTTGGCCAACAAGCCAATGCCAGTCTTGGATCTTGAGTGAGAATCACTCAATGGAAGGAAAGACGCTTAATATTATTTGAGGGTTTTTCGCGTGCAAATTGGCAACCAATTTATTATCTTTGTTAAGGTCTCATCATCATACACCTTTAAACATGCATTCTAAACACATAATAAAGCGCATATGATAAAATAATATTGATATGCGGATGGATACTTTACACATTGATCCTAGATCAAATCTCTCCCTTTCTCTCTCCCGCTAGCACATGTATTACTTCTACCCGTTACACTACACTTCTAAAGAAACCTCATTTACATTGAGCGGAATAGGTGAGAAGAGAATACAAAGAATAGAGAGGTAATAAGGCTGGACACGCAGGTCCAATTAATAAATCAAATTTATTACAACAATTTCTAAAATTGTCCCACCCATCTAATAGCCATCTGATATACATTATTCATGCATCGCAACCATGTATTCACACAAGCATGTTATCAATCAATCTAATCAAATTAATTAATCTGATAATTAGTGATCATCCAATGTTCAAACAACGATTTGATTTTTCTCGAGTCAAACTCATTTTTGTGAATAAGTACTCAAAGTACGAATTCTCGAATTAAATTAAACTACATAATTAAATCCAATTTAATATGCATTTAATTCTAATTCGCTATTTAATTCCAAATTAAACATTACACTTTAATAATAAACCTTTTCAACTTAAATTCCAAATTTAATCGCTACGGGTCTCAAAGCCCGATTAACGTCCAACGTCAATTTAATTAAAGTCCAATGGGCTTTTAATTAATTTCTTGAGGCGTGGACTTTTGGTCAACTCGGGTCAAACCGAATAACCAAAATCCAATCTGGGAGTTACCCAATAAGCCTAGAAATCAATCTTGGCCCATTAGGCCCAATTAAACTTTAAAGGTCCTTTAAGTCGCATTTGGGCTTAATGGAAGTGATTTTAGGCCTAATTGGATTCAACCAATTTTGCCTAAACCCAACTTTGTACAACAAAGCCCAACAAGCCCAATTACAACACTAAAGCCCAAATCCAATTTTAAGGCCCAATTTAATTAAACATAAAAATCCAATTTCACATTTAATTAACCAAAGTGTATAACATGATTAATCACCCAAATTAACATTTCTAAAACATCAATTAACACAACTAATCATGCTCAATTACATCATCACATGTCCAACACATTTTGATTAAAATCAAACCCAAATCACATGCTCAAAGTCTCGGCCAAGGGAGGGGATTTTTGTCCGATTCGAATTCAATCCAATTAATTCCACAATCGACATTAAATCACATTCCCGAATGATTCTAAATCATCCAATGAATCAAAAATCAAAAAAATCACCAAGACAAAATAGGGCTAAGGCATTCGGCCAACACCAAATATTTGGGGAAAAATGTTCCAAACACAAATTCATGAAATTGATCTAATCAATATTCAATTAAACATCAATTAAGCATATTCATTCATCCAATTTCACAAAATCATGCTCAATATCAATTTACCCAATTTTAAGCCCTAAACTTTTTCATGCTCAAACCTTGTTCTAGATGCCATTGTTGATTTCTATTAAGGTCCCAAGATCAATAATAAGCATGAAAACATATGTGAATAACAATCAAGAAGTTGCAGAATACTTACATCGATCAGTTGAGGGACGCGGAGGCAACAAAATCTGATTTTGCTCGGCAGTGGACTGGTTCGGCAGTGAGCCAATCACAGCCCTCCATTTTCTGTTTTTGAGCTCCTCGAACAAGCTCCAAGCTTCGTCAAATGGTTCCCGGCTCATGGGTGGACTTCCCTATCACCTTCGCATGTCTCGTAAGTGTGCTAGAACTTGAGATTTTGCCACAAAATCTCACTCTTGCTTCCTTCACTACTCACGGTTTTTGTAGCAAAACCAGTAAGCTTTTTGCCCTTTTGGGCGTGTGATGTAGAGAGATAGAAAGAAGACAAATGTGTGTTGAATTAGGTTGAAAAGTGTATCTAATACACTTATATATTTTTCCAAAAAATAATTAAATGAATTACCACTTTTTGGCTTCCAAAAAGTCAAATGGTAAATGCTCAACAACCATTCCAACAACTACCATCAATCAATCACATCAATCAATCAAGTGTCACATCACTCAAAGTGACATGATTTGACGCTTGATGTGACGCTAGATGCGACTAGCGATTTGACGCTTGATTTGACTTGCGTGCCGCACTCGAATTTGAAATGCGAATGCGCTCGCAAATAATCCCGGGCTCGGGTTCGCTAATTCCAAATTAACGAATTTTCCGCTACATCGTAATTAAATGATTACGCCTAGCGAGATCACTATTCTCTGATGAAAGTCTACAAAGCTCACTTGGAACGGATGAGGTTACTGATGATCAAATGTATTCCTACTGATATTCGTTGGATTATTAAAGCAAGGGTCTGATTGGCAGGTGAGTCCTCTGACTCTTTTATTTCACATCTGCCTAGTTTGGGAATGAGCACCTATGCTAAAAAAAGAAAGCCAAAATAATGTGTGTTGTTATAAATGTGCTCATATGTTTTGTGATAGTCGTTGTCGTTCTTTAGGATGATAACCGCGACGATAAGATTAATTTCATTAGCGATGCCTTGAGTAAGGAGTTGTTGGATGATATATCTAAAACACTTGAGACGCATCCCAGTGGATATGTGTATCATGAAATTCGTGTGTTATATGCATAATTTCAAAAAGAAAGACAACAGTTAAGTCTTGGGAATCTGACTCAAAAGACCATGTTTGCCAATTTATAAGAAAATTGGATGGGAAGCTTGTCCCTGAAATAGACGTCAATCAAGCCGCTACTTTTCTTGTACATATTATATCTCTTTGTTTTCCTAATAATTGTAATTTGTTTTGTTGTTTTCTTTTATTTTCACCGACAGGATCCAGACCTTTTTGACTATCACGATTTATTTTACTGTTTAACTAATAATTGGCAGGTACTGGTGCTGTTATTTTACTCACCCTTTTCAGGTATTATAAATTCAACTCATCATTGCACTTTTGAAGACATCCAGAGTAAAACATGGAAGCCACTTCAAGAAGACGAGTTGAAAATATCTGTGTATTTTGCGGTACTAGTGTTGGTGTTAAACCACAATACGTAGAGGCAAGACAGGAATTGGGTTGAGTCTTAGCTGCAAGGAATATGCACTTAGTATATGGCAGAGGCAATCTTGGACTAATGGGGATCGTTTCAAAGGCTATACAGGAAGGAAGCAGTCACGTTTTGGGAATCATCCAAAAACCCTGGCAGCAGAAGCAAATCTTATTGGACCATCAAACGGAGAGGAAATGATCGTGCCAGGTATGTCTGAACGATTGGTAGAAATGATTAACTGTACTGATGCTTTTATTACTTTGCCAGGTGGTGTGGGACATAGAAACTGGGCGACGCATGCTGTTTCAGGCTCACGGCCTAGTCGGGAGTACGGAGTAGCCACGGGGGACTAACTGGAGAATAATGGAGTCGC